>VYZR01050579.1:1721-12382 GCA_013400675.1 Oxylabes madagascariensis | reverse complement strand
TTTTTGGGGGAGGGGGAGGTTGTTTTTTTTTTTTTTCCACACTAAATTGAAGGTGGGGGGAAGCAGCCAAACCCTTTCCAGATTTTCACCTCTAACCTACAGATATTTTCTTTATGGCAATTTGTCATTTTTCAACTACCACCTCCTCAGCAAAACCACTAAAGGTCTGGATGTGAGCTGTGTGATGGCACCAGAAATTGCATCAGAATAACACTGAAATGCTTTTGGTGGTGGCCTTTCGCCTGTGTTGTTTAGATGCAGGGCAGATCTCTGCAGACATGATGGCTGGGGAACTGGAGCGGGCAGAGTTTTTCCCAGCTTGCTGGGAGTTTTGCAGCACTTCTAATTATGAAATTTAATCTCCTCTCCATCTCTGTGTCTGAGAATCTCATCTGAGCCTTAACTTTTGTATTATCAAACCCTTTCCCTTAGTAATAATTACGTTTCAGTCTACATTGCATTGCACAGGGCCATTTTCTCAGGCATTGCAGACAACCTCTTTGTTACATTCATTTCTCATGGGCCTAAAGTTATGCTATGTCCTTCCATTATTCCAGTTTTGCACCATTAAAACTCTCCTCAAACTACCCAGAGGGATGCAAAGGCAAGTAGGGCTCAAATTTTAAGAACTTACCTGAAATTGTGTGAAATTTGGCACAGAACTTTCTGTAAGATTCTTGAGTGTAACTCAGTGTCTGGAACAATACCCTGGGAAATCAAAGACAAGGAAAAAACACATTCGAGGGTTGGGAACTATCTAATGAAGAGCTTTTAGGTTTTCAGTTTTCTTCTCAGCAAGCTGGAAAGTTACAAGGAAATAACCCAAAGGTAAAACATCAGCAACTTTTTTTGGGAAACATGCTTTAAGAGGACAGTATGAGCAGAAGAGGAAAATACAGTCATAAAAATTGGTTGGTCAAGAATTTTGAATTTTATAGTCTGACACAATCTCTTGCAGATTTTATAAAGAGGCAATGCCAAGTTTGTTCATAATTTTCTTTACCATGATTGTCTGCCCTCTTTGGGAACCCAGGAGATCCTGGTGTACTGACTACAAAATATCCCTGTGTCTACTTGTTATTTTCATGTTATTTTCATTGTAACACAGAAGGGGCAAATGGCTTCCCTGTGAGTGATGGCCACAGAAATTTGTCCCTGAGTTATGATGCACAATTCTTTTTCCCACCAATCATTCCCTAAAAGTAGCTGCTTGCTGAAAATGCAGGTTCAAAATCCATCAGGAATAGATTCTCTAAATTCACTGTATACATGAAGGATGGGTACTGTAATAAGTCCAAAATTATTTTACTAATTCTGTGAAACCATACCTCTACACACCAAATTTTCTGTCAAACTCCTTTTTTTAAATTGATTTTCTCCCCCTCTTAAAAATATTTGGAACATAACTACAGTCAAAACAGAAGACAAAAAAAATAAGATGCATTCTGTTCAAATTTTTAAAATTAATTTAATCTTACAGCAGCAAGAAGATCAGAAGGGGAGGATGGAAGCTTGGATCAGGACAGTAAGAAGGTAATGATGAGAAAGAACAACAGGAAGTATTGATCATTCTTGAAGTAACTTGTTTTTAAAACACATTTATATGTAAAGGTGTTCTTTTAAATAATTGAAATATCATTACTACTTTTAGGTCTTTCCACAAAGACATTGAAAAGCTCAGTCTGTCACCCAAAGGGTTTAGAATGTACATTCCACAGTAAAGAGAAGTAGGGAGATTGAGATTAGGAGCAATAAACTCATGGATTTTCACTCAGTCTCAATATGTACATTGGTGATTCAGCTCATCCTGCAGACTTAGGGTACGTATTAACCTAGAAGAAAAATGTAAAGAGCAGATTAATTATAAGAAAATGACATAGGGCATCTTCTAAAGTGATGCACAGTGGGTAGCTTCATTAACAGAGAAACTATCCTCAGCCCAACTGAAAATTAAAGGTTTCTGGTAGCTGTGATGTCTAAGTCATCATATAGTCAGCTTTTGTAATTTAATAATGGATGGTACAAGCTGCAGTGAGCGTAAACAGACAAGCAGTTCACAAGGCATCTGAGACAGCTGAGGTAGGAGAAGTGCCTTCAGGTGTTAAATCCTGTATCTTGTAACAGGCTTTTCCTCTCTGCAGCTGAAGACCAGTTGGCTGATTCTGAAGGGGGATATGGACACCAGAACCAACTCCCCGGACTCGGACACGCGGTCGCTGTCCCTCACTGCCGGGAGCGACCGGGCGCAGGAGGGCACGACCGCCGGCTACTCCCGTGAGTGCTGCTGCACCCCGGCTCTGCTGTGGGACACACGGCTCCCTGGCCGCCTTTGTGCTTCATCTCTGCCATAATTGCACCCATTTGTCACTTTGTTCTGCCATGGCTTGTGAGCATTCAGTGCCTCCAGACTTTGATGATGAAACTATTTATAGTTTCGTATTAGTGAAAGAAGCAGCATTGCCTGTGTAAATGGACTGTTGTCTCTTTGGAGAGCAGAGATCCCTTACCACAAAAACCCACTCCTCATAAAAGTGCCCATTTATTATATGAAACCTATTTTCAGTAGACAGGATGGCATTATCAAGCAGATTTTTCATTTGTACTAATTAGTCTGTGACACAAACTGTGTATTTCGAATATTGATGGAGCCATTTGTTCTCTATCATGATATGCATAAAGATTTCGTTGCTCCAGAGATAAACTTAGTCTTTTTTTGTTCATTTGTTTTGTTTTGGTTTTTTGTTTTTTGGAGGTTTTTTTCACTCACAGTTATAAGGTCACAAAAATATTCCAGGTGGGAAAGGGAAAATTTTGTAACTGAGTGGTGGCCTGGAGACCATATGCCCGTGCTAGCTGTCAGTACCAAAAACACGTTCTACACATTTCTTATTACACAATTCAGCAAGTCAGAAGCATCAATATTGGGCCTGAATTTTACATTTAAGTTACATACGTGACAAAAAATAAGTTTAATGACTTCTAAGAGATAATTGGGACATTCCTCTCCCTGCCTCCTTCACTTTACACCATGCAGCAGTAGCAGGTCATCCAGGGTAAACAAGCTGGGGAAGCAGTTTTCCAAAGGAATGCACCCAATCCAAGGCATGTCTGGCAGCAGGGTTAGGATGTCAGTCTTGTGGGCATTTTGGTAATGTGATAGTTGGCTCCATCAACTTATATTAAGGAAATTATGGCTTAGCTATGCAAGGAAGAGGGAAAACAGATGCTACAAAGTCTGTCACAAGGCTGTAACAAGATAAAGAAGAAAAGTTATTTTAGATCATCAGTCTCACTGGTCTGGCTTAAAGGGATTTGATAACTTAATCCTCACTAGAAATCACAAATGTGCACAAGGTGTATTTCAGGATTTCCTGTGCAGGGGAAACCAAGTCTGACCACCTCACACACTTAACATCTGTTAACATCTTAACACTTAAATCATTGCCCAGGAATGAACACCTAAACCTTTCATTGTCATACACACATGGGGTATGTCTGGAAGCTTTATGAAGTAGATCTGATGCTCTTCTACACATATTTTGAGAGACAGTCCTTAAGTGCAGATTTTAAGCAGAGAGAAGTACATAGCACACCAAGAAGTGTTATACAGAAACAACATATGGTGCTCATTTTTTCCCCTGAGAATGTTGCTATACCTGTCACTCTGCTATACTAGCATTTCTTTCATATTTTTGATTATCTTGGGAATGTGGAACTATTAAAATTACAAATGCAATAGATAATTCACATCTCTGTGTCAGGGTCAATATCACATTTTTGCCAATATAGGTTTTGTAGTTCATTTTCCATTGCTTTTTATCAGCATTTCTCTGTCCCTCATGAAAGTTGACCCCATTACCCAATTAGCTGCCACATGGAAATGACATCGAGGAAGTTTTATCTTCCTGAAATTTACACTTTTCCTTTCTTTACCCTTTTATTCACTTACCTGTTTTAATACCTGTGGACATCCTAAGCAATTCCTTCTCTATTCCGTGTTACCCTATTTAGTTCTGAATATTTATATCTGTCATATGCCCCCCATTGGCCACAGGAGAGTAGCTTCTCCACCTCTTGCACTTATGCTTGATAACTCTGACTTTCAGCCCTGTCCCTGTCAGTGACTATCAGAGAAAATAAATTTGTTAGGTATAGGTTTGGTGCGTGGTGGCTACATGCAGAGTGGAGAGAGTTAGCAGGCTGTGAATTGGCAGTGATGTTTCCAGGTATACTGAGCAAAAAGCCCTGCATTTTTCTGTCCAGCCTCTGAGCAAACCAGAGAAGGGTTGCTGTTTTGCTCTAGAAGACATTTTGCCACATTACATTACTTAATGCCCAGAAGAACACAACTAACAACACAGCACATCGGTGTGAGTCTTGTGCGACCAACAGGCAAGAGTGGAGCTTGTATCTCCTTACATCCACCGGTGAAAATGGTTCTTGTTTCTTTCTATATATGTAGATGTGTAATAGTTAATCATTTACCGTAATTCATTATTTTAAGCGTTGTGTACTTGGGGAAGCAGACATCTAGGAAGGCATGTATCCCTTGCTGTTCATCTGCAGAGGGTAGCTGCTGTCCGATAGTGTCTAACTACAGAGAAAGGTTTCAGGTGTCGGTGGGTCTGGGTGCTGCGCTCGGGGCCGTTCGGGCTCCGTTCGGGCTCCGTTCGGGCTCCGTTCTGCGCTCGCTGTCCCCGGCGGCCGCGCGGTGTCGCCGCAGCCCGGGCGCGTCTCGGCCCCGCAGCTCCGCGGGGCTCTGCTGCAGGCGTGGCCGTACCTGGGGCATTCATTGCTCCTCGGTGACTGAGTACTATTAAGCGACAGAACGAAACTCACTCGCCCATCTTCTGTGTCGCCAAAAGGCCGAGATACTGATCGCCACACTGATGTCCAACATAGCAGCTTTACCCAGGCAGGAGCAAGAGATGACAGCTTTGTTGCAAATTCAGGCATTCTGTTGCACAGGTGTACTCTTTGCTTTCTGGTGGCACTACCAGATTCACATAACAGGCAATTGTAAGTTTTTTACTTTTGTTATTTTTTCCTCTCTAAAATATAAAAACTGTAGTTGCCCTTCTCTAATGGTAGGAGGTATTTGGCGTGCAATTCAATATGAGCTTAATGCTCCCTGTTTAAGTACATTAGGTGCTTTGAATTTTTTTCCCCTCATGGGAGTGATTCACTGGCCTACCCTTATTCTGTTAGCCTTTCATCCTTGCTTAGTACTCCACTTTCTGTTCCATGGATGAAATACTTCAGTGCTCAAACCCTACCTGGCTCGAGCACTGAAGGAGTATTTCATCCATGGAATACACCTTTGCTGAGTGCTGAGTACTGACACAGTGCAACTCCCAGTGATCCCATTTCTTCTTTCCTTGCTCTCTTTTTATTTGGATAGCTGGAGAAACTTTTGCTATTTGTTTTAATATCATTTTCAGTGTTTAACTCAGCTTGACTTCTGGCAGTTTTCAGTTTATCTCAGCACATTTTGAGCTCTCTGCTGATCCATCTTTTGTTTTTTCTTTCTGTATGCTTATTCCTAATAATCTCCTTAGGGTATTTATTAATCCAGTGGGGTCTGGATTCCCTTCCTGCATTCCTCTTTGGACACAGACTGCTAACAATTTTGACAGAAAGAAGTATTGTACATTCAGTTCTTGGAGCTATCTGACTTCTGTAACACTTTGCATCAGTTTTACATAATTTCCTATACTGGTATCAGGAATGTTTATTACACTTGTATTTGTTCTTCTACTGTTTAACTTTTAACCTTTCTTATTAGAGTCTTAATACTAAAACTAAGGCATTTCAATTGTCTCATAATGACCACACACAGTTCCATCATTGTGTTACATGATTTATTCTTGGTAACACCACTTTGCCAGTTTTCTCCATCTTAGAACTTTCTTTCTCTTGGGTGTGTATACTCTGGCTGATTTACTTTATCCACTTCTGTATCTTCATTTCTCCTTTTTTCCAAGAGAACAGAAAGAAAAAAAGAAAATTTTTTAAGTGGTACAGTATCGACTCATCTTTTTTAAGACTCAAAACCATAACCCAGGACTCATTTAGCATGTTCAGAAGTGATGATGTAAATCCCTTTAATCCCAATTTCAAGTCATGATTTAACATCGAGTTGGAAGGCAGAGATTTCACAGTCTCTCAAATCACAAGCTTTGCATCACGTAGGTGCATGAGGCTTCCATAATGTAAGTCCCACAACGCCCTCCATGTTGTCCCCCTGGCATGCTGCTGTTTTTAGATATTGTTACACATGTTCATGTGCATGAAATGTGGAGAAAAGATGAGCATACATCAGTTATATTGCATCTCATTGATAGAATATTTGCATTTGCACGTCTTTTACAGGATTTCCATATTCTAAGTCTGCTTCTCTACCTGGCTATGGAAAGAACGGCTTACATCAGGTAGGTACACATTTAAATACATTCTCCAGGAAATAAGGTCTCATAAATAGACAACTCAGTAACTAGCTGAAAATCTACACAGTAGTAACACTTCAAAGATGTTTTGGCTGCCAGCCCTGTCTGACAGATTCATTCCCTATATGGGTTACAGTTTGTCTCTCTGCAAGAGTAAGACTGACTGAGGCTTCTCCTTTTAATTGTGTGCATCGTGGGCATTGGGAATCTTGATTCTCCTCCCAAAATAAACGAAGATCTAAGATGTACAGGCTGCACATAAAAATCATAGGATAGCTTGAATTAATTATAGAGACACTTAGGCCTATAATTAGGCAAGTAATGATCTTAGGGCAAAGGTGCCTACATCCATTGAACCATCTGTTTTGTTTTTTCTATGAATGTGTGTCTATGTGTGGTGTGCGTATTCTCACACAGCCGTTGTACTTTTAAGGCAGGGAGGGATCAATGAAGATTGAATGACAAGCAGCAATCTAGAAAGAAAATTGTCTAACAAAATTATGATCAGAAGAGACTAGGAGTTATCTTTTTAGTCCTTTTTTGCAACTTTTATTAGTCTTTAATAAAAAGGAAGCTTTGACAAGGTGGCCTCTCTCCCTCTGGCATCTAGCATTATGAATTCTCAGTTCATGGCTTACACTTTTAGGTGAAAAAACACTATTGTTTATATTAATGAGCTATTAATACATAGATGCGTGTGCTCCTACCTTTTGAAGAATTGATTTGTGTCCAAATTGCATGAAGAGGACCTTGTTCAAATTCACTTCTTTCTCCAAAGGAAGATGTGATGCAAAAGCACATGAGGAGGGTTAAACTTCCTCAGTGACAAGAGTCAAACTGAGAGTCATTTGGAAGGAACTACAAGAAAGAAATTATCAGGGACTAACTAAATGGATTTTTTTGTAATTGCTGAAATGTCCATCTCTTTGAGTTAATATTACAGGACTAATTATGCCCGTGTTGCTTCAATACCTGGTTTCTTGAATTCTTCTCTGAAGAAGGGAATGACACTGAAATTTTATTGAATAATTTTTAGGAATTTAAAAGAGTCCATAAAAAACTAATCCCACCTATGAGTCAAGAGAGGTTTTTCTGACTTTTCAGACTAGGTGTTTCCAGTAACCTGAAGCGAGCAAGACGCTGACTTGTGCCCAGCCACTGCGCTGGTGAGGCACCAAAACCATCCCAAGGCTTCCCAGAGACGAGGCCGAAGCGCTCAGGACGCCTTGCAATGTGATGGGAAAGCAGTAGATGGCAGCATCTGTCCCATATAAAGAATCCCAGACCCGTTTGAGAGTTGAAAAGGTTGCTCATGGTCAAATCCTTGAGGCTAAAATTCCTCTCAGAGTGGATGTCCTCTGTTTGGATTGTAGGCTCATACCAGCTTTTGTGGTTTGTTATTTTTAATCAGCCATCCCTGTGCTGCATAAATAAAACCCCAAAAGCAAACAACAAGGAGTCTTGCAGGTTATTGTGGGCATAGCTCTGCACACCATTGATACCCTAGCAGGCAAAAATGAGACTTGGAAAAAAAAAAAAGGTTTTCTGATTTCCTGTGCTGTTCTTCATCATAGCATTTGTCAGCAAAGGAAGAAGACAGTGGTTCAAACGAAGCACATACATGGCACGTGTAGAGTTCTACCTGGTCAGTGGCATCAGCAATGTGAAGCAGAAGGAGAAAAGTTATAGTGCAGCAGAAGTCATTTGTGATGATGGCAGTAACACATCAGCATCACAGGAAAGTGACACCTTCAGTGTTACCTTCCTTACTTGAGCAATTAAGTCAAATTTGAATGAGACTTATTTCTCTTTCTTTCATGCGAGGATCTGTATTTTTGGTTCTATGTCTTTCTTTTTTCTCTCAACAATGTTCAGAGTGGAGTTTTTGTGTATTTTGCTGCAACATCGCTTCTTTCTTTCTTTCTCTGTCAGCCTGAAACAATGGGCCAATATGAAACAGACCAGGAGGCAAGCTGGGGGATGAAAGGTACATTTTTTTTTTTTTACAATATCATTTCCACTCCCCTTGTGTTTTCACCCTTTGAGAATTTTAACATATTACCATAAAGGTTACTATTCTGAGCTCTTCTTGTAGTTTACATAATAACGACTAGCCAGAGACACAGCTCAGTATCATGTTTATCACAGAGAATCTGCTTTTAACTTGGCCCAACCTAAAGGTCTGACAGAAGTCTTGCATCATAGGGTGGTGCAAACAGGCTGAGTCAATAGCAGGATCTTTGATATGTGGCAACAGCCTTGTGGTGTTGGTCTCATATCAGAGACAGGAGGAAATTTAAGATAATCACTCCTTCAAGTCTAGTTGGAAAAACTCCATTGTGCTTCTTGGTTGTGCTACAGTTTGGTTAAAATGTGCAGAGTTCAAAAAGCAGAATTTATTTGCAGTATTTTCTTTTATTGCACTTTTAAGTGGACTGTGCACTTAATATGGAACTTGAGTTAGAATTTTCAAAAGAGCTGAAAAATTTTATTTCCAAGACACTTTAACTCATTTTAAAGATCTTACTCGAAAACTTCACTCCGTGACTGTGTTGATAAAAATCTTTGTCTCTGTTTGAATAGATTAAAGTACAGGTTTTGAAAAGTAGACTCAATCTCTGATTTAATTTCAGACCATAAAGAGGTCTGTAAAAACATTTTGGCTATCCTGGTAGCATTTAATCACCATTGTGAATAGATAACATTGTGGTAGTCATTTTGTATATAGTCATGCACTGACCTAACTAGAATTCCCTTCTGCTAGTGTAGGTCCAGGAGTCGTTGTTACCACATCCCCAAATCATCTTTCTTCCCTATTGTTATTCCCACTGTAGTCAGCCCAAGTGCAGGGTGTCAGCATCTAGTAATATTGTATTATCTCAGTCGTTTTCATATATGTTTCCAAACTGACATGCCTTTAATAATCCATATATTTTAACTATTTTCAGTAAAGACCAATAAGGGCAGGAGTTTTGGATGACAGACTGACTTAACTCTGCACATAAGCCTCCTGTAAAAAGAGATACCCAATTTTGCCAGACATACTCAGCGTGTAACCCAATGGCATCGGGAGATGGATTTTCTGTAATAAGCCTTTGATTTCCAGGACAATTGCTTTGGTAATAGACAGTGATAGAGGCATTCAAGGCATGGGGGTCAAATTCTTACTATGCATGCAGTTATCCAACAGCTACTGAGAAGACAGAAATGTAGTAGCGTAGTACATTTGTGTGGTACCTAAATGTTCATTGTGGTAACACCGAAAGACAGCTATAAATTCTAAACTGTAAACCTGTTCTCATTCTTTTGCAGAATACAAGGTAAGAAGGGCTTTTCCAACACTGGAAGAACAATCAGATTCAGCACTTCCTAGCAAGGTTACATGGGTTCCTTTCTTTTATTTTATTTTGTTAATTTTTGTCCCAGTGAAATATTTGTCAAATCAAGATGCAAGTATGTACCTTTTTTTTANTATACGTAGACCTGTGTTTGGTGTGTTGTCTTATTCAGCTTGTCCTTTGCCTGTCTGATCTGTGGTCACTCTACTACAGCTTTGCTGTACCATCCACATCTCACTTATATAATATCACAGATATAATTTATCATAACAAAGCTGAGTTTCCAAAGATCAAATCCTGAAGTTGATGTTCAAGCAAAATTCCCAACGTTGATTTTTTTGACTGATCAAGGACTGAATAAAGGCTGGCCTTAACTAATGTATCTTTCTGTGAACTACTATTAAGAAGAAGAGATAAAATAAAAAAATACATGGTAGTAATATTGGACTTTTAGGGGGATTTATATTTTAATAAATTTACTGTATTTTGAACTTGATAATATGACAAGAAAAGAAGAAAGAAAAATTACTTCTAAAACAAGAAAAAGAAGAAAAACTTTGAAGGAGCAGAAAGTTCCTCATTAAAGATCATTTTTTAAAAACAATTCATTTACTAAATTTACGTACATGTAGTATGTTTTGAAATTGGTGTTATGCTCTTGAACACTTGAATGTGCTTGTCACTTGATTTCCCAACAAGTAGTGTTGATTTGATTGTAAGGAAAAAGAGACCCTCAATTTTGTGCTGTTTTAAGCATGGTTTATAGCGTGGCGTAATAGCAGTACTAAAAAGCATGATGAGTCTGGAAAAAGGAGCAGGGAGTTGGAGGGATGCTCCTTTGGACATATCCTGTAAAGGATTCTTTCATATATATATA
>VYZR01050578.1:11079-31371 GCA_013400675.1 Oxylabes madagascariensis | reverse complement strand
TTACTGTAAATCCAAGCCATCGGTATTTTTGTTTAGCTAGAAACTGAGATGGCATTTCAAGCATGCTGAAGGTGTAGCTTGGGCAGATGTGTGGATGCTGTGGGTCATTACATGTGCAGTTGTAAAGGGTCCTTAGGATTTTCTGAAGAATTCAATCTTCAAGTCAGTCAAATGTTGTGCACGCTGTGCTGCTTCTCCTTGGAAATCTTTGGCAAGAGGGAGACAAATTGTTACAGTTTGATTGCTTGTTTTGATGGCTAGTTAGATAAAAATTGAAATGCCAGTCCAATGACTGTTTTTGCTCTGATCTTGTCACATTTCATAAGATAACAATGCATGGATTAGATTACTATTTTTGAAAAATGTTTCAAACAAACTTAAGTAAAGCAACAGGAGATCCTAAAGTCTTAGTAAATGAACATTTTCTGTTTGGTGCATTAATTAATCTTGAGTCTAAAAGGTTTTAGGGAACGTTGTGTTGGATTCTAATTTTTGATGACAGTTAAAACTAAGGTCTTCCTTATCTATAATTAAAATGTTTTCTGAGATAGAGGAATATAACCCTTGGAAATGGGAATGAACACAAATTTAGGACCCTATAATAGATAATTTTCACAATTTCACCTTAAAATGTTTTTCCCTTTGCCCTCATTTGAAATACTGAAAAAGCTGTTTCACTTCTCTGTAGGCCAGATGAGAAAATTCTCAGCCGTGGCATCAATAACACACATTAACACTTTTTGCTTTTCAGAGTGCTAAGCCTAAAATACTTTATTATATGACAGACTAAATGATGTTTCTTCATCTTTAATTTTCCCACCTCACAGCTTTCCTTTAGATAAACTGAATGTGACTGGTTAGCACAGACTTGGGACTGAAGGACTCAATACCAGACTTACTAAGGCCTGTGATAAAACTCTTATTGATTCAAATGGAGCCAATTTCAACTCCTGGGCAGGAGGAGCACAGACACCTGGAGAATCTGCAGGACAGAGCAGTCTGGTATCACAGAGGAGGATTTTGGCTGTCCTACTGAAGGATGGATTTACACCTCAGGACAGACCAGACTGAATTCACTGGTATATTCTGCATATATGCAGTATCAATTATTTTTTATACCCTCCAAGCACAACCTAGGCCGCAATCCTACTTTAATCACATCCTAGATTCTCATTTATTTTATAGAGTACATTAGAGAAACTGCAGGGAATAAAAGTACTCTACAAATTTTAAGCAAAAACATTGAATCATGTGAAGTTGAAGTGAACTGAAGCCCATCAGAGCAACCTATTGTCAAAAGATCCTGAGTAGTGAACAGTACATCTGCAATACATCAGGGCTTAAAGGGAAAACTAAGTCTAACAGTGGTTGCAAAATTTATTACCAAAACAAGAAACAACTTAGAAATAAGTTACGGGTATTTTTCGGACATAGAGTTGTCCTTTTTAGGTGTCCTAGTGCGTAGCTACATCCTTCTGTAAAAAACCCTGAAACTTCCTTTCTTTAACACATAGAAAAAAACTCATAAGCAAAAACAAAACTTTAACCAGAGATATTAATGTAGGAATCTGTACAATCAACAAATAATTTTCTCTCACAATAACACAATTATCTACATTCCTAGAGCTGAAAAGTCACTGGTCATTTCTTTAACCTCGGTTTGTGTCAGAACAGAAATGTTAACCCAAGTTAAGAATTTTTTCTCTAGTTGCTAAAGATAAAATTTGTAAAAAATTACCAAAGAATGTTTATTTAGATTCATGCTTAAATAAGTTTCTTATTATTCATGGCAGTCTCAAAAGCTGCTAGATGAAACAAAAGGCAAAAGCAAAACAACTATTGTTAGAATTTGATAAATTGTGTATGTGGTTACACTTTGGGGTTTTTTTATGTAGATTTGCTGTTGACTGCAGCAGAGTGACAGCTGTAACAAAGAACAAGGGTTAGCCCAAAGACATTAGCATTGTTTATTTTAAAGTAATTAGTTCATTAATGCATTTGAGAGCCATACTAATGTGACTCAGCAGCTGCTTCTGCAGAGTGGAACGTGAGGCAGATGTGTTCTACATCCAGGAGAATGGGGTGAGATTCGGTAAGAAGTGCAGAGAGCACCTAACCCCTAAGTCATGGCTTCCAGTCAGCTCTGTCCTGTATCAGGAGTGGCTTTCTGCGTGGTGAACAGGTGCTTTTGTCACTACAGCAAAGAGAAAGGCTCCATGATTTTGCTCAGTGCTGCTACAAGACCTAAGATGGGACCAACAGTATTTGCTCTCACACAGGATCCTTTCTCAGCAGCAATGCTTAAAACCATTTCAGCCTTAAAGTGTTGACTTTGCTGCTGACTATTCTGATCTGTTCTGTGAACAAGGCGAGTGCTGCATTTGCTGTGGACTCTGTATGTTTTCCTAAGTATTAATTAAGGGAAAAGACAAAAACATAGTCAGAGATTTTGGTCTAGAAGAGACAGGCAATAGAAAAAAAGGGAAAAAAAGGCTCAGTGCAGACAAGAACTGTAATTTTCACAGTGCCTCTGTAAGAGCTCTGGCCCATCACCCTAAAGCAGATCAATGGTTAGCTTGTTTTACTTATCCTAAGTGTATTTTTGTATGGAAAACCTGTACCATTATGGCCTTAGGGTACAGGGAGCATTTGTTGTTCTACTCCACTGCATAGGTGGAGAGCTTCCCACAGCTGGAGTTTCTTACCTGCCCAGTATGGGGTGCCTTGCACCACCTGAGAAGTGACCAGTTGTCAGAAGAGGAGAAACTCTTGCTGACATACACAGACATTCCTCACGAGCCACCTCACTTTGAAATAAACCCATGAGTCATGAATCAGAATAATGTTTCCTTGCTGGCAACATCCTAAAGGGAATAACTAAAACCCATTAGTGATGTAATAAAATCTGGCATGTCACTTCAAGCACAGCAAATTAGGAAAACAAAACTAGCCTGCAGTTACACTGATACATTATAAATAGGTGTTATTTCTACATTAATACATCAAATTAGGTTGTCTGCAAACTGTAAAAATGAGAGGTTACATGTGGGTAGAATGCCTTTTTAGAGCTGTGTGATCAAGGACCAGGAAGAACTGCAGCCCTTCTGAACAGCACAAGGATTCCTCAGGTGCAGTGGGAAGGAGGAGCAGGGAAGGATGGGCTGGTTCACAGGCACAAAGGACCCCACACTCCTGCGCAGGAAGGAAGCAGCAGCAAGACCATTTCTTCAATGTGGTAACACACAGCAGCTCTGATTTTCTGGAGGTCAGGCTATGCTTATACATCCCGCCAGAGCCCAGAAATAGCAGTGAACTATTCTGCAGGATGAATGTATTTTCCAGCTGTCTAAGTTTAGTTAACCAGCACTTTAAAGAGCTCAGAATCAGTTACAAAAAGGAATAAAAAGAACTTTATTTATGTCTCTCATGCATTGGGCAATTTAGTTTTTAGATTAACACAAATGCAAGAAAGGCATTTCTGCAAGTGAAGTATAACTGCAAAACACTATTGGTAAAAACAACAAAATTGCTATGAGAATTAAACATAGATCAACAAAATCAATACTTAATTGTAAAACTCAAGGTCTTTCATTTCAGATCTGATCTCAAAGAGAAGATACAAAGTATGTTCCCTTTTGTTTTTTTTTTAGTTATTACTCATAACTTTATTTTGAGGGGAAACAATTTTCTAGATTTTTACTTTTTAAAAACTGCTTGTTACTTTGTCTGCATATGCTCAGGGTAAACTTGATCCCAGGAGCCTGTTTCTTATTTTAAATTCACAGTTCTTCCCATTTAAATATCCTCTAACTCCTGTAACTGCTTTGTATTTACAACACAATGGGTCTAAGTGGGATATGCTGTTGCAGCACTACATAGGCTGCTCATACATAACCTCTTTAGTGGGACAATTTTAGTATGTTCACAGCTTCTTGTAGAGCAGGTGCAAGGAGATACAGGGCAGTTTTCTGACCAGGGATGTACTGGTCTAATCAGAAACAACTTCTCCCTGAATTCTGGCTGTTTGCAGTAGAAGGTGACACGTGGGAAGGGTTGGGCAGTGGCTGTCTGTCATCCAGCCAGGACAGAATGCCATGGAGGTCTCTGTGCAAAGTGAACAATCTCCAGCTCCCACTGAACATCAGGTGAACAAGTAACACTCTGCAGTGAAAATAGTTGTACAGCCTCATGCAGCAAACTACAAAGGTGAAAGCTGTAACTGCGTGACCTCTGCTGCATTACGGCTGAGCTAAAAATGAGATGTTTGAACTTCTTTCTCTTTAAAGCATAACTTTAAATAATAAGATAAGCCTTGCTCTCCATTGTACATTGTCAGGAGCTTTCATCTATTTTCTGGACTGACAGTAAAATAATTTCTGAAATAATTTTTCTTTTTCTACTTGAACAGAAATCCCAAAATTATTTTGCTATAGCAGATAATGGCATTCTCAGAGACACACCATCAGACTTCCATAATAAACAATAAGTGGCAGCTTCTTTTGTGGGAAAAAATGCATTGCTAGGAAACACTTTTAAGTTGATTAGTCTGTTCAGCAGCTGATAGGAAAGCCAGATATACATCGTATGTATCATCATCCCCTGATGGCACTATGGCTAATGTAACAATGACAATGTAATCAAAGTTTACCTGCTGTATTTCAGAGTATAAAAATCTACAAGTATATTTTAGTATCACAAGGAAAGCGTTTCTCATGATCCTGAATTGTAAGTGAATTTCCTTAGAGGAAAAAGAGCTGATTAGCACAAATTGTATACGATCCATAGCCGCAGATCTGGACAAAACAGCTATTGCCTAACGAACAGGTGGCTGAGGAGCTGAGACTCGTGTTGTCTATAGCTTGACATTCTTGTGTGGTTTAGGAGATACAAGAATTCAGTTTAGTGAATTGGGCCTTATGCTTTCAAAGCATAATTTTCATAAAATGATGAGATGACTCAGTGCATTCAGCATTCTAATGCCAAGATTACCATCCTCATACATGAACATTTCCTTGACATGACAAGACTGTTTGACCTGATTAGGTTTATACCAACCCTCTTTGAACTTCTGCATAATTTAATAAACTGGGATGTTGAGGTCTGAGCTCCCAGGCCTTTTGCCTTCTGTTCAGGTACACTCTGAAAGGCACAAACGGGGTTGTTTTGTCATAGTGCCACGGAACGGCCACTGGATGCATCAACTCTGCATGGACAAAGTTTATTTAAAAAGGAATAAGAAAATACAATTCTAAGTGGCAATACCTTGGAAAATGATAACGGTGCTGGTGCTCAGCCAAGTGTGTTGAGGCGATGCATTAAAAAGAAAAGCAATTAAACACCAGTAGTTTCTCCAGAAGGCAAAGCACGGCCTCACTCTGTTCACATTGGCAGAATCACCAATTTTGCTTCTCACAGAGGGAATCAACCCACTGAAAGCAATGCTTAGTGCAATCAGAAGCTCACCACAAGGCATTAAGGAAGAAATATCCATGGTGAGAAAGGAAGCTGTTACTCAGTTTTTAGAACCTGATGGACTGAAAATCAACAAGAGGTGTATAGGATTCACTTAATTTCTCAGAGATCCTTTTAGCTTTACTTGTAAAGGGAGTTAAATAGCAAAATTTTTCTGATGTTCGACTGATTGAAAAAAATGGCAGTAAAAGAACAAAAAAAAAAAGTCCTGCTGAAAGGTAAGATTGGTGACAAAGTTATTGAACTTGACTTAACCATTTGAAGGTCAATACTCTTCCTTGACAGAATTATATGAAGGGTTATGTGGTCAGTGACAACCAAATGGTACTGGAACTATGCAGTCCTATGTAACTTCACTGTTTCAGTCTTCATCAGACTGTATTTCACCTCACAGAATTTAAATATACAGAGGTTTGTCCTACTGAATGAAAGTAGTTATCCTTACCTTGATGAAAGTATGGACGATTGTTTTAATAAAGAAAGAGTTTAGTACAAAAAGGGGCTACAATTTTATGCTAGACTAGAGCCTTGGTTGATTTTTTTTTAATTGGGCTGCTTACACAGACCTGAATCCAGGAGGAGGAAAAAAGTATAGTTCAAAGCTGTTGTTTTTTTTTGTTTGTTTTTGTTTTTGTTTTTTTTTTTAAACATTCGTATTTAAATTGATAGATGAGATAAAGATGCCACACAAAGTACAGTGGTTAATCTGAAGTCCCATGTAACAGGCAGTTAAGTTCATATTTAGATAAAAAGGCCGTTATACCTATTTACAATATACACAGTTGCTTGCGAAGAAGGCAGATTTACAACTATCTTCTAAAAAGCCTTGCCCTCCCCTCCCCCCAGTTAAGATGACTAACTACAAAAACAAGACAAGAAGGGGTGTTTAGGATAAGTGAGGATTTTCCTGACAGCCACGTCAGCATGGGCTTAGGGGCTGCCAGTTCTGTTGGATTTGTGGTTATTAACCATGTCTTCCTGGGCCTTGCTCTTCTCCTTACGCTCTTCACCTCCTCGTCTGCCTTCTGTCAACACAAACCAACGCAATGATCCCTTTTTACTCTTAGTGCTTAGAACGCAGTATAAACGTAAGTGTAAACAGACAATATTCCAATTCCTTCCGATGCTCTCCCTGGTTCCTGGAGTGACAGCGGGGCTGGATGAGGTTTGCCAGGCCCTCATCAATTTCTGGGCCCCTCCTCTGAGCCCCGCTCGTGCTGCAGGTTGTAGAAGCAGTTCTGGCACACCCTGACAGNCAGTACCAAGTGCAGTTCTTAAAGAGATAGGTTCTATCTCTCTCATTTGACTGATGATAAAAAATCCTCTCAAACTTGGTAAATGCAGGATTGTACTCATATAACATGTAATCTCACTGACATTTTCAGAAATCAGAGTAATTTTTTCTGCATGGCTGAACTATTCTCAGACTACTGTTCCTGAGTATTAGCTCTGTTCTTACCCATCTTCATCTTCCACCTTTGGCTTTTTTGAATAAGACAATACCTTTTGGTAGTTACAAAGAAACTTATCCTCTCTCTCTCTAGTGATGCCCCAGCTAGCTCCTGGCCTGTAATGTCTGTATGTCATTCACCCGGAATACTGGAAGTGGAAAAATGGAATTGCACTCCAAGGCTGTACTGCAAAAGGTAATTGCAAGTGGGTAATGATTTTCCTCACTAGTAATTCTGTCTTTTGTGTAGGACAAAAGATTCATAGCCTGTGACCATTCAGCTGACCTGTGGGTAAAAAGACAGAAGCAGTAGAAAGAGAATCATGGAATAACAGGACTGTTTAGGTTGGAAAAGGCCTTTAAGATCATTGAGTCCAACCACTGAAGAAGCAAGATTATGTGGCAGGGTCAAGAGGAAATCAGCAGGATGACAAAGCCATGTAGAAATAATTCTCCCAGGTATGAAGCTTGCCATGGGCACTAGGAGGGCTGTGCTGTCTGGGGGAGAGTTCAATGAGCGTGAATCTCTGCTGGAAGACCTGCAGAGGAAGGAAAGGGAATGTCCCTTCTTTCAAGTTCTCAAAATGATTCAGGGATGTAGTTTAAACAAAGGAGTGAGTTCCACAGCAAATAGGGCTTCTTTATTTTTAGCCTCTGAGGAGGAAGGAAATTTGGGAGGAGACAAACAATCCTTCCAGGCCCATCAGTTCCCCTCTGTGTGACTGCAATGCTCGGCCGCTGCAGAGGGAGCCTTCATGGCCACACATAGCAGAACTTAAGCTCTTCCAAGCTCTCACCAGGAATATAGAGGTCAAAATTTTAGATTTCGAAACAGGATCTTCTTCATTGTTAAAAAAATTATGAATTAGCTTGCTTAAACCCCAGTCCAACTACATAGTTTATTTTAGGAGTCTGAAGCTGACATTCCCCTTTCCACTACAGATTTTAATTGACTCTACGTAACAGAGATTTTTTACCTCTAATGATTCTAACCAAAACCCACTGCCCTTCCTTTCCCCTTCTGTGACACCTGGCTTCTGAAAGGCACTAATGAAATCCACTAGGTGTGCCCTCCTCTGCACCTTCCCCCAGTGAGGGTTAGGGGCTGGGGCAGTCCTGCACTGGGGTAAGTGCTCCTGGTGGAGCAGGGGAAGAGGGTAGAGCCCAGGCTGCCTTCCCAATTAATCTGTAGCAGCCTGAAGCACATGCACACTGTTTTCTGACTCTGTGCAATGAGACTAGAGAAGTTCCTTTGTAATCAGAGGAAAGAGGAACAGGGCAGATGCAAATAATGATGCTGGTTAGATGACTGCACTTGCCACCTCTCCAGCTGATGTTATGGGCTGCATAGTTTTCAGCACTGATTCAAGCAAAGCATGAATTCCAGATGGAAACCTATGTTTTAAGATCATCTGCTATCAAATCCTACATAACAGTACAGTTATTTACATGGACTTTCTAAATTTATGCAAACAATTTATCTCCGCTGTAGGGCAGAGTATTTCAGGGACAGCAGCACAACACGCACAAAAATCCAAGACAGAATTTCAGGCACAGGCTGCAGAACCAAATTAAAGTAGAAGGATAAATCCTCTCTTGCAATTTTTAGTTCATTTCAGTACAGCAAGTTGTATCAATAAAAAGCCTATAGTATAAGTCAGCCAGAAAATAAATGCTATGAAGGATGTTCCATTTTATGTTGTTTGAATTTGATTAGTGATTAGTCCTGGCGGTTAAACCACATGGGAACAGTAATCAAGGGTTCTCTACTGCGGTTCTGTAACAACTGGAAAACACTGCTGGCTCATGTCCTATTCCATGATGGGATATTAACCTAAAATCTAATTAATATATGAATGAATTACGTTTCTAGAAACATACTATATTATAATCAATTTTAAGTGAGTTCCTAAAAGGAGATAAGATGAAGAAAAAGCTGTAGAATTACCAGAGGCTGATAAATTCTGTTTACTGTGACTGATGATTTTTATGGAGGATAATTTTACAATCCATCAAACTTTTGTCAGCTCAAGAATCATGCTGCCAAACGTATGCAGTAAATTAATTTTTAAATTTACATATTTATTAAAAATCTTATTGAAAACAGCAGGAAGTAAGCCTTGTTTGAATAATAAAATAACTTGTTATTCTACTGGAAAGAAAACAAAAAAACCCCAACCTCCTATTAAGATGATTTTATAGCAAGGCAATAATTATAAACAACTACATGAATTAGTTAACCAAACACTGTATTAAATAGCCAACCCAAAAATTAATCAAGAATTTAGAAAACCTTTTTGGAAGATAATCAGGTAAAAAAATGCAATTTAAAAGCTAAGAAATTCATGGCTGAATTTCAGATGTGCTGGAGGACAGGCTTTCCAAGCCAGGCCTGTTGGCTGGAGCTGCTGGATTCCTGGGGAAACCCTGGGGAGCTGCAGGTGTCTGTCTGTCCTGAAGGTGCTGAGGAGGGAGGGATGTCAGCAGTGCTCCCATGCATGTGCCCACGGGGATGTGGGATCTTTGGTCCCTTCCCTGCAGTCTTCTTTGGCTGCTCCTGACACTGGGGCCAGCATTCACACTCTTAAAACACCTACTTTGTGTACAAAATTGGGGTACGTGCAGGGAACAGGCAATTCATGCCCTAAATGCTGATGGAAAGTGATAAGTCCTTGTTTTAACTTTATAGGATGCTCAAAAAGAAAAACTGTTTCTCTATTATTAGGAGAATTAAGAATTGGAATTATTAGAAATAAGAATTTAGAATTAAGCAGAGCAATGCCGGGCACCGAGATGACCACTGCTACAGATGCAGATGGAAGCTCCTGCAGCCAGGAGATTTATAAATGTTGAACTTGCCTCCTCACTGAATTAAAGCAGTGATAGCCACGTTGATTAACATGCATATCATCTGGCTGTGATCCGAAGGGAATTTTAGTTAATTTATGGATTTAGATGTGTTTACTTCATCTTTTAGAAACGAGTACATCTGTTTCTGGTCATGAGAAGCTCTATCCTACTCCGTGGCTCAGCCAGGCATACAGAATGTCTCCCACTGGGATCTGGCAGGAGGCAGTAATGGTTGCAAACTCTCTGTGAGGGGCACGGCCTCGAAAATGGAAAACTCAAGGACGAGTGCTGGACAGACCTTTTCCTTTCCACCTTCCCTGGATACCCAGCAAGGCTCAGATTAAGCATCTAACAGGACCTGAAAGGGTGCTGAGCCCACCTGGGCTGTAAAAGGCCCTTCCTAGGTTGTGAGGTGATATTTTGGCAAGGCTTTTGAGGCTTTTTCAGAGAAAGAAGGCACAGTGAAAACACATATTGGGAACCCTGGTTTTGTGGGTTCTGACCCCCCTTGTCTGGCTGTGAGAAAACTTCTGTTCGGTACAACTGAAGAAGGAATTTGGTGTGAAGAAGCAGCATGGGCTTTCTGCAGGGAAAGAATAATGTAGTGGTTTTTTGCATTGATTTCAGTGCAATTTCTGTATAAGAAGAGAAATGTGTGAAGTGATAGCTGCCACGTGACTGGATCTCTTGGACAAACGCTTTAGGAGATTTACTGACCTTAGCAATGCAGAAGTATTACTGCAGTATCAACGCTGAAACTGCAGTGAGATACTGGTGATACAGAACGTGTTCCTGTGCCTAAACCACAGATTGTAGTATTGTTAATATAATAGGCCACTAGGAGGACTAAAATACAACTGGAATTCATGCAGACACACTGTACAGCTAATATACGCTCACGTTTTGAATGCCCAAACATGATACAAACAGAAAATCTGGATGAAAATACAGCACAAAGCAGTTGCCAGGCCCTACTAGTGGATGAATAATTTGAAAAAATGTTGCTGAGAATGAGCAGGCATTTAATATTTATTAGAATACAAAAAAAAATATTTTAAGTGCTGATTTTTTCAATATCTTAGATTATTCAGGATTCAAATACTCGTAACAATGGAATAAAAATTTCCTCCATGCAGAGGCATGATTAGGAACCCTGTGTGGACAGCAGGACTGCTGAAGGTGGTGGAGTTCTGCCCATGCAAAACTCTTTGCAGGATCGGGGTGTGAATTTGTTTCTGACATTCTGAAAATTCCTCATCAGAGGAACAATGTGTTTATGGTTAGCCCTTGTAATGCAAGATCCCATCTTGAGCAAGAATGCTTGATGAGAATATTAAGTGATAATGATTATTTGCTTAGAGCTGCTATGGGGCCTTCAAAGCTCTCAAAGCAGCCTGCTAACAGTGCTAGATTAAATTCCAAATGCAGCTGGAAGGTATTATTTATATTCTTTATTTAAAAAATGGGGAATTTAATAGCAAGAGAGGCTTAGCAATTTGGACACTCAACCAGAACATCATCCCTATCTCCACAGTCCTGCACTCTTGTCCGTTAAGCTTTTTGTCAGTATTGGAATAATTTTTTTATTTGCAGGCAAAAATTTCTCCATGGAAAGGCAGAGACCAATTGTTCTCACTAGGGAGCATCTGAAATACTCTTCAACATATAGAACCTGGCATTTAATCCACTGAACGTGGTAGTTAATCAAATGTTTTGCACTGACTTTAGTAGAGTTTGGATCAGACTCTTGATGCATTAGAGAGATAAATTATTTAACTTACTGAGTTCCCCTAGAAACAAAATATTGAGCTGCAAACAAAGCTAACAAACACCAAATGGGATGCCATCTGCTGCAATGAACAGAACATGACCAGTTCCCCCCATGCTTGAGATTTCTCCAAAATAGAGTTTGAAATACGTTTGTGAAACTCCCAACTGTCTCACAAAATTGGCTCAGTACACGTTAGCAAATGCTGGTGCCACCAGCAGCAGCAAGGCAGGCTGTGATGCATCAGTTGGAGTCCTTGATGATTTCATTCCTACTGGACTGCCCTGTGCAAACTCCCAGAGTTTTGTGCTGTCCAGAGCCTATGGAACCTACGGAGATGTTTGTCCTCATGCTCTGTGTCCTGGGGCCTATGGACTCTGAGTGGTTTCTCCCCCTGAGTAAATAGGAATGGTAATTATCCACATCGTGCTGCATTCATAAATCTGGATTTTTCCATCCTTTGACATCCAGACTCGATGCCTACCAGAGAAACAGGATATGGAGGCTAAAGTTCTACTTCCCACAGACATCTCTCCCAGGAATGGCACGAGATAGCTGAAATCCTTGCTTTGTATGAAAGTTTTTGGCTGTGGAGGAGAGAGAGTGGGCTCCCCAGCACTTTCACAGGAACAGAAGGACAGCGCTGAGCTAAAAGCAGAGCGTGTGACGCCAGTGGGTGACATCAGCCTTAGCCCCCCTTCCTCTTCCCAGGCACGCTAACTGGGCAGCCAGGCAGCTTTTAGGAAAGGGAGGGAGAAACCCAGCAGCATTTGCCTTGTAGAACAAGACAAGAATATAAATGTCTTCATACCCAAATTTCCTGCCCAGCCAGGCACTTCATCTTCTTGCATCACCACAGGTGATGAAACTGCCACAAACAAACAGAAGCTCCAAAGACAATTTAGGCTTCAGCAGTCAGTCAGGAAGGCTCCAGCCCTCACATCACACAGCTTCTAAATGGTGGCTGCTGTCCTTGGCTTGCTCTGCTGCCTCTGTTTTCAACACCATGCCACTAATGATGTCATAACACAGCTTCCATGTTTTCACAATGGATTTTCTTTGTAGAAATGCTGTATTAGAAATGTGGAGCTCTCTGTACCCTGGCTTGCCATAGTGGCACTAGGAAACATTAAAAGATAGGATGATGTTCCCATAACAGTGATAGTAAAAATATTCTATAAAATGATACAAGTGAAAATTTTCATTTTTGCCAGTTGCCCATACACTAATGTTATGGAAAATGCAATAAGGAAATGGATTTAAAAATATGAAGAATTTCATTATGATATGATCTTAATGGGAACACAGTAGGACCAGATTAGAAATGCACAGTATTTGGCCTGCCTTTTAACTTGGGGGAAATGTCTGCTGACGTTCCATGTCATTGCCCACAGAGCCAATGCACAGAAGCAGGATGTTACAGACCAAAATTCTGCCACTCAGAGGGAGAATGTCTAAAGCAATTTTCAAGCACCTATATAAACTCCATGATTTTCACAGGATCCAAATAACATGAATCAGTCTGAGACATCAGCAAAAGCTACAGATTTGTAGCACCTTTGAAACCTGGACGGCTGAAGTGTCTAAATATCTGTTTAGGCACAGCCATTAAGAAAAGAATCTTTAAAAAACACCGACCTTTATTTTTACTAATTAGGGGCCATAAACAAGTCTCCTCTTAGTCTCTGCAGAGAAAAATAATTCTTGCAAGAGCAAGCAGGAAGCATGCACTGTCTGCTTTGCTACTTCCGCTCTTCTGTTTCAGGCACTGTCTGAAAATCTTTTACATTTCAAATCTCCTTTTGGTCTTATTATATGTGTTACTAATAAGTTTCCCAATCTGGTAACTTTTGTTAGAAGAAATATCATAGACTATTACTGCATAGTTAACATTTTAATTTTATAATCCACAGCAACACACTCTATTCATATTTAATTTCTTCTTTTCCACCCACTTCTGCTTTACTCTTCATCCTCCTAAACCCATCTGAGGCCTTGTTTTACAGTTTGCTTTACAGAGCATTCAGTAACCCATAGGATATGTGCATATGTAATAGGATGTCAGAAAAATCACTTTAAAGTGTTTGACTGGCAATTTTTTCAGATAATAATCACTCGGGGTTTGATTTGCTGAGAATAACTCTATAGTAGCTAAGGGAAGTTCTTCAGGCTACAGTTTTTTTCCAGTAGGTAAAATTTTTAGTGACCTCTATTAATGAGGAGGCAAAGGAGAAATTGAGAGAAGGTGACACTAATGGGAGCAGAGCCATCAGGCTGTGTCTCAGTCACTGATGGACTGATGAGCAGCTCAGGCTGGCAGGACTCTGACATGTGCTATGGAAACTTTTATCACTCTTAGCCTTTGTGGAGGATAATTAGACATTTAAATGATGTAACTACATCTTGTGAACTTCCCAAAGTTCCCTGTGTCAGTTATTGCTACTAAATCTGCTAAATACCACGTTTGTTTCTCCTATCAAATACAAACATTACTTTTCATTAAATTAATACGAAGCTGCAAAAGCCTGAAATTCGTGTATTGGGGCCTAAAAATATAGTAAGAGATAAAATCTTATACTTTGGGACCTGCTATAAAGTAGAATATTTGAACTTGCAGAAAATATTTACCAGTATTTTTCTTAAGGTTTTAGAGAATCTATGTGTCATACTGCACAAAATCTAGTATAGCTTCTCATTTCAATAAAAGGCAAACAAACTATAAACATCAAAAAATTATGTCAATATGTTTTTTGTCAATATTTGACATCAAATTTGCCTTCTTTTCAAAGACCATGTTGATTAGGCTATTATTGTCGTGTGCATATGGAAAGAAAAAGCGTTGTCTTAAAAACAGAAATAATTTGCCAACATATTCTCAGTATATTGCCACAATTCCTGCTACCATCATCTGTGTAACTTATTCCTCATGTATTCTCCTCAGTACAGAACTCTCACACTAAAAGATCAGTCATTTCCCACCCTTCTCTGCCTGATGTTGGAGTGCTTTATGCAAAACATATCGCTGTTATAGATGGGGAAGGCAAGTTTCAGCTGGAAAAACAATTCACAAAAATATTACGGCATTATTCATCTCGTTTAACTCTGCTAATCACATGGTCCTCTTGGAGTCAAAATATTTTCCAGCTTCAGAAAACAAACAGCTCACTGAATACACCTCTGTGCCCTTCTGCTCTTATCTTGATTGAGTCAATCCAATGTTTATTGGATCCAATCTATTTTTCAGCTTTTTCTTTTATTACTAATATAATTTCTACCATTACAACAATTACAGTATCTCACACGCTTACTATATTTATCATTTGTTGCTGTTAATGTGTCCTGAAGTCTATTTTGGCCCGCAGTATTATTATAATATTCCTGTTCCACAGTGAGAGAAACGAAACCTGCAGCTTTATTTCCAAAGATGGGAGGACTGAAGAGCGCCTGCTTTCAAATGGCAGAAACGTGAGTGCACTTTCGGCCATGCTGCAAAGCACATCAGCTCCACATGTCAAACCTCTGAAAAACAGCCCGGAACATTTTCCACTCAGGGAAATCACCAGCAAATGATACTTTTATTCCGTGTGTACTTTTGGTTCTTATTAGACTAAAGGATCTTCCTACTTGCACCTAAGAGCTCCTGTGCCTATTAAATCTGGCTGTAATCTCCAGTTATAAAGGCAAATGGACACTGGAGTGCTGGGGATGTGTCTGAAGTGAGCAGGAGGGCAGGGACTGAATGTGTGGGGGTCTTACCTGCACCCTGCTTATTGCAGCTACTCTGCCCTGCTGAGAAATGACCTGGGGTACCCAGGGCATCAGAGTGACAGGGCAGGCTCCCTGTAAATGAGCTCTGTGCTGCTCTGCACAGCCCTGCACAGCTCCGTGCTGCTCTGCATAGCTCTGCACAGCTCTGTGCTGTTCTGTGCTGCTCTGTGCTGTTCTGTGCTGCTCTGGGCACTCGCACACAAGCAGCTTTGGGCCGACCCTCAGGGACACTGGCAAACGAACTGCAGGGCTTTTTGCGACACCTTTGGCCAGTGTGTAATGTGGTTACGCAGCTCCCGCATGCTGAAAAGACAAGCTTCTCTCAGTGATTTGGAATTACTTGCTGAGATGGTGGGATATGGGGTTTCTGCTCCAGTGATCAAGTTTTTCCACTCAGAAAGGGCAAAGTTCTCCCCTCCTGACAGTGCCAGAGGGGTTCAGTGAGCACAAGGCTCCAGCTGTGGCCACAGGACATCTTGGTGCATTGCTTTAAATCACAAAAAGCCCAGACAGCTGCATCTGGCAGCTGACAAGGCACACAGGCACAGTTCACTGGGTGCTGTGAGTGACTGGGGCGTTTAGCACTCACTGACACTGTGCCAGAGGCACTGGAACTGCACCTCCATGCCCAGCGATGCCTGAAGTCCTTTCCTGCTTTCCACTTCCTCCACGTCTTCCCTCAGACTCACATCCAAACCCTTCTCCTGCTAGCCCTGCACACCATGTGTTTTAAATGCCACACAGCCTGCTCTCCTATGCCAAAGACTTTCTGTCCCTCACTGATACCCAAATACTCTTAAAACTACGTGCTAGAAGATATTTGAGTTAAAATGTCGCCACCTACCCATCCCCATAAATACACTAAACAAACATAAAATAGCCTTTACACCAGCTGGAGAGCTAGTCAGAATGGGCTTTGGTGGCACGGTACTAAAACTACTGAGGTCATTAATGCTAGAAGCAGAACTGCTTCAGCAGATAGCAGCTTCCAGGTTTTTTTTAGGGTTATATTTTCCCTAAAAATGTCCCTTGCATACCATTAGAAAAGTTATTTTCTCTGGTGGACACCGCGTTCCAAATGTTTTCTCTTGCCAAAGCCTTTTAAAAACTTAAGAAAGTTATGGAGAATGCTATCAACCTCCTTGCTGAGCCACTCTCCATTGCATAATTTTTTACTAAAACTCTCAGCAGCATAAGAAACCTCAGCAGTTTCACCTAGAAGGCACAGGGAGAGAAATGAGTCTCCTATAACTGCAGCTTTTTACTGTTGCCAAGCCAGTTCCTCAGGCTGGCTGTAAGGATGTTCTTCCACACTGCACAACATTTCTCTTAAGTGATGTGTGTCAAGTGAGGCTTTGGTCCCAGAAGACTGCCTAGCTAGGCTTCAAATTGCTTGTTTTGCTGTCTCTTCACTTTACTTTTTGGGGGCAACTTCGATGGCAAGGTATTAGAAACAATAAAGACCTCATTGGGAATATAAGGGTTGGAAGCAGATCTTAGAATGTGAACTTGTCCTGCGGAGGGAAAAAAATATGCAGATACAAGTGATTTGTTGATGTTTGCAGATGTCTTAGCCTATTTCTAATTTAACATGAGCAAATCAGACTTTAGGCTAGAAAAAATATGTTTAATTCTGTATTATTCCCATGGGTGGTATGGTCAAATCTGGTTTCTTATCAGACCATGCTCCTGTGGTTTTTGTCACTTACGTTGTCAAATACTCCTGTATAATTCCCCTGACAATCAACTCGGGCAATTACTCTGACAGTCCCTGCTTTGATGGCACAAGAATTGTATCACTCATCTAAGAATCCAGCCCCTTTGATTACACAGAAAGGAAGTCTTGCAGCCCCAAGCCTGTCAGTGGGAAAATCCTATTGAGGCAATTTTTACAAATGGAAATGTGCAGCTCACAGGTCCCCACGAGGCCACGCTCAGGGATCACATGGTGGTGCTGAGTATTAGTACCACCAAATGTTTACATCACTAGATCACCTCCCCAAATACATGCAATGATTTGTTATATTCATTCCTTACTTGAGAGAAAAGCAACGATCTTAAAACACCAAAGATGGATGAATGGGACTGCAGACTTACTTCCCATCTACAGATTGTACAATGGCAGTTTCTTCCTTAATATCCTAGGTTCATCAGGACTAGGAAAGCAAATAAAGCTGATTCCCTCCCCACCTCATCACCTTCCTCTCTTTTAAGCCTGGCAAGAAAAACAGCAAAGGGGAGGTGAGATTTCTGTGCTTGATATAAAGTAAACCAAATTATGCAATTAGCACACAGAAACCTACTGTCACCTAATTTCTGCATTTGATCCAGTCCATTAGATGCTTTCTCTTATTGACGAGGGACCTCTTCTACCTTCCATTACTTTCTGGTATAATAATTTGTAAGAGCTGCTTCAAACTCTGTATTTGCAGTAACACACACACTGTACAAAACAAGCTAAGACCGAGGTCATCAGGAGCACTTGCTGTTTTCTTCTGGTTGTAACATGACAGAGGTGTTGCTGTCACCAATTTACAGACAGCCAAACAGATCCTGCTGGCCCAGCAAAAGATCACCCAGGGCTGCCCCAGCTGCAGGTACTGATGTTATTATGAAAGGAAAAGGAACGCAATTATTTAGTGCTCACCAGAGTGGGCACTGAGATGTGGTTTCACTCTCCCAAATACAGATGGTAACTGTAATAGCTGATTTTTATTAGGTTTCCCACAGAGGAAAAGTTTGGGGCAATGTTCATATTTTTAACTTTGGGTTGAAAGTCTGGTATTCAGGATAAAGCAGCTGCTGGTCAGAGGAAAGGAAGAAAGTAGTTCCACAGGGCAATACATCCTTTCCAGTTTAAAGTCTTAGGATACAGCTCTTCCCAAGTGCTAATTGGACTGAAATCATTATCTTAGGCTTTTCCGCATGTGATAAGCAGAATCCCTCCCTAATCACATCTGATAATGTGAAAAAAATTAATTCTCTGTGAAAGCAGAGGCCTTCTCAGAATTACTTCAGATACTTAAACATGGAGAGTCCTTTTTAAAAAAGACTTAATTCAAGAGCCAAAGAGCTTCTCTCTTTCAGAGAGAGCAAGGCACCTTCAGAAAGGGTCTCAGAGAACCCAAATCAGGCACACAAACTTTTCTGGCACAGTCTCCAAGATCTGACTAAAGAGATGAACAGTGCAAAGTACCCAGTGTGCTGCCAGTTCATACCCCAGCTCAAGTCTTACTGATCTCTGCAGGAGATGAGATGCAAGGAGAAGCAGCTCAGGCCTTTCTTTATTTCCCCCTCACTCTTGTTCAGAGCAGCCTGCAGAGGTGTCTGGGCTGCCCTAAGTGATGCTGTAACTCAGCAAGGCTGGAACACCCTCTCTGCTATCAGCTTAATGCTCGGAGATCCTCGAGGATGGCAAGTGTTGTGCAATTACCAGACTTAGTCTTGTTTCCTTTCCTGGGTATTCTCTCTGCTAATAGGAGGCTTGTGAGCACAACAAGTCAATCATACAGCATTAACTCCCAATCAGCTTACTCAGCTGTAAAATCCTTGAGTTTATCTGGGAATGCTGCCAGGTCAGTCCTATTTGTAAGTGCAGCCTAAACAGCAGCAACATCTCCAATTTTTCTTTGGCCTGTATTTGCCAGCTCTCTCTAATGTCTACTTGAATTTCCAGACACGGGGATTTGATCTCATTCATGAATCATCTGTTCCACACATCCAAACTCTGCTGGTGGATATGGCCATAACTCCACATTGCACAGAGAAGATTCTTGTGTTAAATGAGTCCCCCAGTTCAAGTGCCCATGCAATTAACAAGGTAACTGTGCCAGAAATGTCAGATTTCTTATGCATCTCGCCACAACGGGAGGGAAACAAGAGGAGTTAGAAACTTCTGATGGGTACCAACTCCTTCCATAAGGGAACTTTTCTTTAAAGTGCTCAAGGCATGCTTTGAATCCCAAGCAAGCCTTGATGGTGACTTATGAGTAATAAGAGAGCAAGAAGGGCTGTATTACAGAGTAAAAAGTATGTGATGGTTGGTTAAGAACAGAGAAGTAAACATATTTTTCATAATTCTTTGGGACCATAAGGATGATTAAGTCATAAAATCTTTGACCAACTCAGTTACTTCTCCAAATAGTTCCTGTTTGAGTATAAAATATGTTAATAAACAATGGGCCTGGGGAAGGGAAATTTATCTTGTTTTCTGAATTCTTGCAAGAAAAAAGTGACTTGAGCTTTTAAAGTCAAAACAGTAAATTAACTGATGAAACGTGAAATAATTTTTTCACTGCTTAAATGTGGTAACAGTCATAATGTTGGCAAAGTGCTGAGGGCAGTCCCAGTGTGCAAGGAATAGGAACAGCTGTTTAATGCAGGGCTCAGTGAAGTTTCACTGACGAGGTGTCTCCCATGGGCTGGCTGCAGTGGACTTCAGGTGCTGCATATATTGTATTAAATCAGAGGAGTTACTGTTCAAACAAAAATAATTCATTTGATACACATAAAAATGAATCTTTCTTGTTTGGAGAATCCGACATGAGGAAAACACACCACGGTTGTTAATTTAAGTGGAAGTTTTCTGGTAACGATTCAATGCATTTTATTCCTTTCTTTGAAATTGTGATTTGCTTTTCTCATCCAAAATTCTGCAGCGTGCTAAAGGATGACACAATTTCAGAATACGTTTTTCATGTCAAAATAAAAGTAATGTAAAATTGGTCTTAATGCCAAGAGAATTTAACCAGGATGCTGTTAAAGACTGTAAGAATAATTATTTTTCCTTTCAATGTCTAAAAGCCTTTTTTGATTCCTCAAACTGTCCCTGCAGTGTCCCCTCATCACAGTAATGGCCCATCAGTTGTTTCTCCTCTGAAGCTGCTGTACAGAACTTTTTTTGCTGATGAAACTTGCTGTGTATAAACTTTGGAGGTAATGCTGGCGAATGCATTGGTTGAGAAGGAGACAAATCAAATGACAA
>VYZR01050574.1:28993-40582 GCA_013400675.1 Oxylabes madagascariensis | reverse complement strand
GTTTGCTATTCCAACAAGCCAGCAAGCAGTGTTTCAGATCTTTGTAGGTGATCTGTAGGGATGCTGAACTGGCCCTCTTCAAGCACATCTTTGTGTAAGGAGGAAACTGTGTGTGAGGAATTTCCTTTCTAGCTAACAGACAGCATCCAGCACAACTGCATGTTATCACCTCCCCTACTGCTCCCTGTCCACAGCTCAGCTACACAGGAGTAGAAAGATTCTCAAAGTGTCCACAGTGACTGCTAAGAGCATGAACGGTTCTGCAAAAGAGGCTATGCTAAGAAGGAGACAGAAGGATGCTGCAAGACCAAAAGTCTATGTGATCTAAAGGGGAAATCCAAATCCAGCTTTACTGCTGCAGAGAAGATCAATCACGCCCAGGAATTTTGGTGGAATGAATGCCAAGAAGATACCTCTTCAAGCTCAGAGACAGCAAACACCACCTTCTCCAGAGTCTCTCCATGAACCTCCAGAAACCTCCTAACTGAGCCTGCAAGGAAGCAGATTAAATGTAGTTAGCAAAACAGGAGGAGGAATTTATACACACGGCTACAAGTGAAGAACTCAGAGTGCAGAAGAGATGCATCTCTCCTCATACTAAATAGCTCCACAGGCTGCAGGCAAGTGTGGATTAAGTGATGGTTTACAAACCAAATGGGTTGCTGGGCATATGAGAAGTTCCATCTCCACTCTCTCCTGATGTTGACTTCAGAGAGAGGGAGAAATAGAGAATAAATCTCTATGATTTTAGCTTACTAGGCATTACTTAGACTGTGAAATGTGATTCAGTGGCTCAGAAAAATCAAGCCAAATCCTTCCTTTAGAGAGCCCTGTGCAAATTGCTGAAATCAGACATTCTTAGAACAAGTCACTGTGCCCTAGGTTATCAGCAAAGCAATATAAGAAAGCTACAGCAGAAGATGGTTCAAGGCAGGCTCAGCAACACAAAATCTCTGGGGTCAGCTGTGCCAAACAGGCATATAAAAATTTTATTTGTAAATCATGAGAGAGAGTGTCCAAACAAATTGGTTAGTACAGGAGTATTTTATCAAGTAGCACACAGACCTACAGAGACAACAGAAGACAGCAGTAAAAGAAGTTATCTACAGAGAATACTTTTGTGGGAGTTCAAGAAACAGCAGAGGGAAAAAAGGAGCTATTTTCAAATACTTCCTGTGTACTACTGTACACAAATTCCTGTGTAATCGTGCTGACCTGTGACATTACTTTACACAACAAATGCAGTTGTGCAGTTCCACAGCAAACAGTTCTGAATGTATATGAACACGTGAAAAAGCCAAAAGAGATGGGGGAAAGTAGGAACCAGTATATAAGTATATATACAAGAGTATATAATATTCTTGCTTGAGCATTTTTCTACATTTTATTTTCAGCCTAGGATGTTTTCTGATTTGTTCTCAGGGGTCTTCATTTTTTCTTTAATATAGTTTCCTCTTGAGCAAAAGGAAATTTGAAAACTTTTAGCAATGCTTTTTAGTAAGAATTTCCATAAAACAAATAACAAGCACAAGAACCATTCCCCCTCATTATTTGTTCTGAACTGGCATGGTTTGATGGTTCTTATTTTGGGAGACAGTGAACAGTTGATTCCTTTTCACCATTTTCATGTCACTCATGAGTTTACAGACATCTATCACACTCCCCTCAGGCCTGGTATGCTCCAGTCTGAAAAAGTCTTGAGCTCATTTTGCTATTTCTTGCCTTGTTCTATTCTTGTTGACCTCCTCAACTTCTCTGTCTAATATATTCTTTTTGAATGTGCAGCTTTCAAGGGGGAAGAAAGCACTGATTTATCGCATAACATTCTTAATTTTGTTGTGTCTTCTCAGCTTGGTGTTTTGAGCTCCTCCGAGCTGCTGTTTTCATGGAACTATTGTCATCTCAATGTTTTGCTGCCTATAATCAGCCCTATAATCATTTTGCATGCGAAGGCAGAAGCCTGTAGGACTGGGTCAGTGGGGGAAGGATAGCACTTCACATTTGGATTTGCTGATGACACTAAAACAGCAGATGAAATTCACTGTTACTCGAGTCTGCCTACAAGTATTCAACAGTAAGGCCTTATCTTGGCTATTCTGAACAAATTCCTATTACCAGCAAACTCTCTCTCTTTTAGCATTTTTTCCAGGTTATAAATGAGAACATTGAAGAATGCAAGTTCCAGCACAGATTCCCATGGATCTTTACTGATGAGATCCCAGGGTTCTTTACTGAGAGAAAGGATAATTTATTTTTATCTTCCGTTTTCTGATCAATCACGGAATGCCTTGCCTTTTTACAGGCTCTAATGAACCACAGCCCCCTAAAAAAAAAGTTTCCCCATTTCAAGAGTAATCTGTCAGAGGCAAGCAACCTGCTGAGTGTTGCCATCCAGTTCATGCTGTTTTCCAACACACTTACGCAGGGCTATGTGGGTTGCATCCTCCAAGGGGTAGCATCTTTTCAGAATGTTAATGACACAAAATCCTACGGAGCACATTGCCTGTTCCCTGGAATCCAGAAAAAGAGAAACAAATGAACAGACAGCCAGGTGCAAACAGATGTTTGTCAGGACAGTAGGGAGCACCATTAATTTCTTCCCTGGCTCTTAGCAGCAGTAATCCTCTTTCAGGTTGTTGCAGGAGGATTCTTCCCTGGCAAGATGCACACACCCTCAGTAAGCAGAGAACCATTAATTATTCCCCACTGCTTCCTCTGGTGCTTGTTTTCAGATTTCTCCTTCTACCTCAGCTAGGTTGTTCCTACAGTTCCTCATATCCTGAACTAAGTTCTTCCTTCAAACTCCCTGCAATCCTTGCTCAAAACACTTTTGTTCCTGTTTAGGACTGACAGTAAGGAGAAGGAGGAAAAAAGAAGGTGATCTTCAATGCATACACACTCCTGTTTCTTCACCTGACCAATGATTTTGTTTTGTTAGAGGTCTGGACACAGGCCAAGGTGGTTTACTCCATCTTAGCTATGATTAGACAACCATCAGAATGGAGTGACACATACTTTAAGACCAGTAAGATGCTTCCAGCACTGAGCCACATTCTCAGAAGAGAAAAACAGAGCTGTTGCCAAATCAAAGGACTTTGAGCAAGCTCAGAGATGGTAGACAATTTCATAAACATCAAAAGTTACTCTAGAAAACAGATTGACTGAAAGACATTCAGTATACAGAAGTATAAGAATTTTAAAATAGCTTTTAACATGTTTCAGTCCAGGCCTGAATTTGCTTGTAACTTCTGAGACAGAACAAAATTGGCACATGCTAAAAACAATAGCTGTAATCTCGAGTATGAAACAGTTACTATTGCACTGTAACACAAAGTCCAACCTTGGAAGAGTTGTTCTTCCCAACCCCAAAAAATGGTTAGGTATGCTTTCTGACACTGCTCTTGCTCAGGTTTATTTTGTGACTGCTACCACTACAACAGTTGTCACAGGAGAAGAACAGAACACAGAAAAATAGGAAGAAAAACTCCTGTTAGTTAAGAGGAAGTAGAAAATACACAGACGAAAGGGGAAAGCCTACAAACCTAGCTGCTGCAACTGTACCTTTAGAAGTAACCTTATACCCTGACTCAGAATTTTAGCTGTCTGCTGTACAAGGGCAGAGAAGCCAAACACATGAACCGACACACCATTCAGATCTGCCTGTGGGTGTGTCCATATGACTGCAGACAAACATGAAGTTGCTGCTGGAGCAAGCTCATTTAACACTTGTTGCAGCACAGAACCCAAAGCAACTATTAATGTTTCTCCTTTGAGGAACTGAGCGCTGCACAGCTCTACAGCTACCCCGTTTCACTGCTTGAACAAGCCCATCTCTCTGCGCATTTTATCTACACCACAGCAGAGATAACCAAAGGCATGAAGCACACCACGAAGCCACTCCTGTTCTCATGTCCTTAAGCAGACCCAGCATGCACGAGAAGACATTCACAGAGGTGAGATCTTTGTGCAGAGCCGAGTTCCCAGGACAGCTGTGCCTCGGTGTGAGCTGTGCTGTGCTTACTTGGCGAGCTGCAGGACGTTGCGGTAGCAGCTGTACAGGGAGCTCTCGGCCGCCGTGCGGTACCGGCTCTTGTACTTGGGGCCCACCGTGTGAATGATGAAACGCGCAGCCAGGTTAAACCCTTTCGTCAGCTTGGCCTCGCCCGTCCTGCAGCCTGGGACAGATAAAACATGAGGGTAAGTCTACGTGTCATGGTAAGAAAGCCAGAAGTATTCAAGCCCATGTCTTCCTCCAGTCAGACAACTCCACTTCATACATAGAAGTCGGTATTTCAGATATCAAATGTTAAGAAGAGCACCCAATCTCACACCAGCTGCTCAGCACCTAGTCAGGCTGAGGAGGTGAGAACTGTGCTCATTCCTCTCAATTTTAAAACCATGCATATAAGGATTAACCAGATATTGCTAGAATTTCTGTCTTAATTGCAGTGCTTACTATGCTACTTACAGAGCAAAGGAAGAAATGATTTAATAATGGGCAGATCGGACAACAGCTAGCAATAGTTCTGAAATTAACAACTTGGTTTGGAGTGAGACTGCTTTTTTGGATAAAATGACTACAAGTCTCCTTAATCAAACAAACCAGTCATTGGCAAAGATATTAAAACTGAATAGGTAATGCACTTGTTTAATTTATGCTCCCAGAGTGAGGTAGCTTGCTTTGTTTTGCAAATTTCTTCATGTCCACAAGGCAGACATATGATCCTCACTAAGCTCATACTCTCTGGACAGACTAGTTGTCTGGTCTCAAGGAAAGCAAGTCCAAGCAATACATTTAATTGTTCCATTCACAGCACCCTCCAGTTACATACTCTAGGAACAGATTCTGTGTTTGAAGTCTGTTCTTCCTTCAGCACATGGAAGAAAAGTCTATTAAACTTCCCCTTCTTCACCTAAATCTAGACCACTCCAGGTCTGGACAGCTAAAGAAGCTAATCATTGGATTAGCTTCCAGCCTGATCTTCTCATAGGCTGCTGATGCCCACAACAGGGAATGAGAGAGGAAGAAGCAGCTGCAGCCACCCTTCAGGCAGCAGTGCTGCAGGAGCTTGGCTTAAGCCGACCATTGAACAGGGATGTTCATCTCTCCCACTCCACTCTTTCCTTGTAGTGCTCAGGCAAGCTAACAACATGCATGAAAGCATATTTTATGGGAAGAGACACTCCAGACTGAGAATCTTCCTTATCCAAAACTTCAAGCATATCTTTTTAATGGCAACATCAAGATGCCTTGAAGCTAGCATCTTGTAAAGTTTTTGATCCAACAAATCACATCATTAGCTTCTACAGATCTCCACTGTGCTTCTTCTGGATTAATCAGAAGGAAGAAACACCATACTAAAACTAAGCATACTCTTCTGAATTCCTGCACAGCCTCTAAGACAGCTCAGGAGAGCGATTAAATTAGCACAATATGGAAAAAGTAAAGCCAAACCCAAAACAACGTATCAGATATCAAGTTACTTTTCTCCCTCTGCAGTCCCCATGCCTCACAAACAGCAAAGAGCAAAGGACTGTAGGAAAAACTTGTGAAAAAAAGAATGAAGCAAGTTTGATTGAGGTAGAGTTGTAAATTCAGTAGGGGAACCAATAAATTCAGGGAAGCATATGTAGCATTGGTAATCTTTAACTATACTCAGATCACACTTCATACTCCCCAATGCATTCTGCCTGGAGAATAGGTCTATACAACCTATAAAATTAAAACGAGCTGTAGGTATTACTCTTATTTTAAGATACAAGGTGAGGGGAGCTGCACAAGTCAAGGTTTGTGGCAAAACTGGGAACAAGGTCAGGATCCTCTTTTTTATCTGATGAGATTTCAGCTATTAGAACAGCTTGTCTCCAAGTTTAAAATGGAAAGTCTGAATCCTCTACATCATGTGTGTGGCAGAGAAAAAGCATCACTGGAGCTGGAAGACTTCTGCCACAGAAGGGCTTTATTAGACTGCAACAAGTATTTGTTGATAAGCAAGCTTCAATCATAGCACTTCATCTGCAAGCCTGCCCCTGGCTGTAGTATTTCTGCAGGAATCAAAACTGATGCTGCTCCCAGGAACATACAAGTTAGCTGAGCCTTAAAGGAGGCACAGGCCTTCGAAGAGTCAGCATGTCATATGCTTTCAGATCGCAATTTTTCTTGGAATCTGTGAAATATGAATATATACCAAGCAGCAGGAATAAAGCAGGAGAGACCTAGCTGAAAATGCATTTTACAGCTTTAGAACACAGACCATGCATTTTCACTTCTTCAGCACAAACGTTATCCAATGAAAAAATGTCAAGGCTAAATGGGAAAGAGGGCAAAAAGGAGGCAGAGGTAACAAATGAATCCTAAATTGATTTCTTAACTAAGCTCTCCATCCACTTCTGCTACTGTGACAAATACACTATGGGGGCTCAAATGCCAAAACTGTAACCCAGCCTCTCTTTCCTCCCCCACACAACATGTCAGTAGGGTGTCACAGAAGAACTGATTTCCATAAAGCTCTTGGCACAAGATTAAAAGAGAAGTGTCTTCATAGGGAGTTGTGAACCTGGAGAATGCATTACAGGGAGAAGACACAAGTGTTTTCACTGTGTTAGAAGATGCAAAACTATGCATAACTCAGCAGGGTAAAAGGGAATTTAAGAAACTGAGCACACCTCCCTACAGAGCTGACAGATCTCAGACTTTACGACTCCTTGATATGCAGTCCCTCTCTTCCCACATCTCAGTGTACACAAGAAACCCAAGTATATTTTACAAGAGTTCTGTCATATATAGCAGGGTCCTAACTATTCCAGAGCACCTATGGTATTTTAATTTCCACCCACAGCACACAGTGATTTTTTTCTCTGTTATAAAATGGTTATTCTTCCTCCTGTTTTATTTCTAGGTTACTCAAAAAAAAAGCAAGCAGAATCAGCAATGGATGATTTAATAGAAACAGGATTTCTATTCAATTGTAATTTAAGCTACTGAGAGTTTATATTAGAAATGTGGCTCTTCTACATGCATTTTGTTACTATGTAAGGAGACCAAGCTGTTATCCAGAGTGAACAGTACCAGACAGAGACCTCAAAATTCAGTTCAGTAGTGTAGTTCCTAGAGATGGGAATTTTTATCTGTAAACCGTATTAGACTTCTCTGTGACCTTGGACAACTATAAACTCTTGTTCGTCACACACAAAATAAGGAAACACTTACTCCCAATGCCTGTTAGATGAAAAAATAAAAGGCTGAGTATTCATCTCCCATTATCAGCAATAAACTTTGTTAATAAAGGCAATAGGCAAACCTCATCCATTTCTAGAATAGCCTCACATTAGGGCTGCTCTTTTCAATAGTCATTTGCTGTACACAAGAGACAAATGAACCAAACAATTTAAGAAGTTACAAAGACTTTATTTAAACATGCAGTTTTTTATCAATCCATCTATTACTATCATATCCTTCTGAAAGACTGTGTGTATGTTAATGTCCTGAAAGAGGATACACAAAGTGCATGATGGACTCCACTTAATTTCTTCAATGGTGACCTTCAGTTTCTGTGTTTCATAATGTATACACACTGAAGAGGATAAAATCTCAAAATGTACAACACTGGTCCCTGGAGCAAAAGCTCTGATAAGCTAACTGCTCAAAGTGGCTTCAGATAGCAATGGGAATTATTGTAGCACAAAGTAAGGGCTCATCAACTCAAATATCTGCCACAGACTTTCAATTATCTGTAATGTGAACAGCAAAAAGAGACTTGGCAGGTGTCTAGGGCAGACCCTTGATTGGCAGGTGTTTCCCCCATTTTTTTCACGTTAATACCAGCTCTCGGGGGCTGGGGGAAGCTCTGCCTTCTTCATCTGTGCCCCAATCCTGATGCTTTGTACTATGCAAGGACAGGAGATTTCAGTAAGATAAAAATGTTTCAGGCTACTTACCTTTGAGTTTCTGGAGCTCATCCTTCAGGTCAGGCCCAGCATGCATGAATATACTTTCAGATACTGGGTTCTTATCCGTGAGAGTCTCATTGCTGGTGTTTACGATGGCCGTGCAGTTCAGTAGCGCTACATCTCCTTTCCTGAGGAAACAGTTTATTGCAGCCTGAATGTACAACTGAGCAGGATATTCTCAAATCAGTGCTGACAAGCAAGGAAACGCCAAGTTACAGGAAAAGCATTAACAGGACTCCAGTGCCCACACAGCGTAGCGTACTCTGACGCGCTCACCAAGCGAATCATCTTTCACCTCTACCTGATGAAGACAGACTGCATGCAAAACGTCAGCTCCTGAAAGAGTCCCAGCCTCACAGTAACTTAGGGTTGTCTGTGGAAAAGGCAGTGGTGTAGTTGTATGTAGGGCAGCTCAGGCAGCAAACACGTAAGGCAGCTTGTTAAACTGATGGAGTGTAACACTTTCAAAACCCCACATATTTTCTCTTGGGGATAAGAGGACAGGCCTTGTGTTATATGACCTTCAAAACTTAAACAACTTTTTCAATGTACTTCTTTCTTTTTGCAGACAGACTATCCAGGGCACCTTACAGCTGCTATTTCTCATACCACTGTGGGTCTAGACTGATACTGCAGCTGGACAAGTTTTCTTCTCTTTTGTTCCCAAATTGTGAACACTCAAGTTGATCATGTTCATTCTGCTGTCCAAAGATCAGACATGCAGAAGATAAACAAGGCACAGATGCATAAGAGACAATGGAGTAGCAGAACTTTGATCTGCTTTTTGTCACAGCAGCAGCCATCAGGGATTTTGGGATCAAAGAGCATAGGAAGGGAAATAAAGATTCCCAATGCACAGGGAGAAACTAAACTAACTGTTGAAATTGCACACATTTGCCCAAGCCATAAGAGATGTTTAACCTTTTACTCCTCTCTTTCTTCGCTCTCTGTTTTACTCCTCTCTTTCTTTACTTAATTGATTTCAGGAAATCCATGAACAGTCCCATTTCTTGCATATATTAACCAGAAAGAGGTTCAGGCTGATGCATGAATCTGCATCCCTGAGAAGTCCTTCTCCCTTCACACTGATTAAGTTAAGAGTTATTCATCTAAAGAGCAGGGTCAAGTATCTGAATTACACTGGTGGAGTAAGTACAGCACACTATACTTTATCTATAGATTTTGGAACAAAGTCATAGAGACAAAACACAGAATGGAGGAAGCAGAGGCAGAAAAAGCCAAAAGCAAGCCACAAGAACCACACGAAAGAAAGAAATACTGATTTAAAACAGAAAAGTGAAAGCAGAATAACACCAGCAAATACAGAAAAAAGCTAGTAGGCAGCAAATCTATTTTTTTAAAAATAAAAACCGCATATCCAAATTCCCAACTTAATACTAAGCATACAGTATCACAGGAGGAAGTACAGCTCCAGCCTGTGCATCAAGGACTGCTATGAGCACAACCTATGGTGGAGCAAAATCCCAGACTTTCAAAGTTACAGTGAACAAAATGATTATTTTCTTCCCAGATCTGTAATGTTTGATTCAAGAAAAGAGGATTTAGAAGCTTTATTCCACAGCAGTGATCATTACATGAAGGCAAGGATCCTGCAGTAAATTGGAGAAGTGATGACTGACACATGAGAGCCACATCGAACTTACCACAAGATTATTTTTTCATTGATGTCTTTCCTGTATGGAAAAGGTGATCTAACATCAACTTGAGCTTTTTCAACATGACTTTGGTGACAATCCAGTTGCTTAGCCTCATAGGCATCACTCCAGCCTGGCAGACTGTCAATATCCACAAACTGGGAAGGAGCACCCAAGGGATCCATGGAATGGAAACAACAACTCCCTTCCTCTGCTAACTTGTCACACTCCAATTTTCACTGGAGTCTTCCAGGTGCTTTAAAGGGAAAAAAAAAATATCAAACCAGGTTGCCAGTTGTTCACTAAAAGTAATTGTCCCATGGAGCCAGACCTTTCATAAGACTGCAATGCAATAGCAGCTAGTAGGCAACAGAAAACCAGATTCCCACTCAAACACACTCTCTTTTGTTACCTGTATGCAATAAGGCAATGCAGATACTTGCAGTGAGACAAACCTCTTCCAACAATTCAAGGTGAAAACACCTTCTCTACTAAATTGATTCAACTGACTTGCGATCTTGCATTTTAGAAATAGCAAGAACAAATTCCCAAGTCTAGAGAGGAACTCAGTCTTTCTGAACAGTGTTATTTTTTTATCTAGACAAAAAACAAACTTGTAGCAGGGAACGTATAATCTATTCTTTCAGCGATATTGGTAAACACCTAAATAAAGAGGAAAAAAGAGCTTGCCAAACCACAATGCCCCATGCTCCCCAAAACCCCAAACTTTACAAACAAACCAACAAAACCCCTCCCTCTCCCCGAATAATACAGCCCGTGCAGTTCAGTGAATTCTGAACTGCTGCAAACAAGACTTACTGTCACACAGTTCTTACAGCCATGCACTCAGGCACAAAACCCCTTCACCCAAATCACTTTTGCAAGAAGGAGCAAAGCTGTAGATTTAAACGCTGGCCCAGCGAATTTTAAGACTGAACTCTGCCATCTGACTGATTTTGAGATGACCCTGGCTGGTAGACGAAGGCTCAAACGTGCCAATACTCACTTTCCAGCTGCCGGCAGGTAACCCTTCGGCTCTTACATTTCCGTAGTAACTACTGAACTACACTAGGGAGTCAAACTAGCACAAACATACCCAGGTAAGTACCTTCAGTTTGCCACATACACACCCACTACTTAACTCCTTTCACAGCTTCATAATTGATAGTAATTCAAAAACGATCGCACCCACAAGGAGTAATTGTGAAACGCGACTAAGTACATTCATTAGCCAGGGGAAAACAACACAACACAACAAAACAAAACAGAACAACCAAGCATCCCAGCTCACACTGAGAGGTAATAAAGGCTGACACTAGGACAAAGATAGCCGTAAGAGCATCTAAGTAAGATTTTCGCTGAGAGGAAAGGCAGCGAAAGCAAGGCAAGGTAAGCGCGGCTACACTGGTCCCAGCCAGAAGCTCACCCACAGCAGCGTCTCCCCTGCTGAACAGCCAGCCCAGGGGTCTGGCTGGGGCAGCAAGGGGCAGGCGAAGCGGGGCGCGCAGATCTCCGGGCATCTCCCCCGCTGTCGCTGCCGGCCCTCCCGCGGCGGAGGCGGCCCCGAGGGGCTGTCAGCCTCGGAGCGGGGCACGCAGCGCTGCCAGCGGGGCCGAGGCCCCGTGCCCGTACCGGGAGGAGAACCTCCGCCTCTCCCGCCCCACGGCTCGCAGCCGGGATTCCGGCACCGCGCTCCTGCACCCAGCGGCCCCCGCCCGGCTCCCCCCGCGCAGGCCGGGCTGTGCCCCCGGCAGCGCCCCGCACTCACGGGCACAGCCGCAGAGCCGCCGCCAGCCCCGCTCGGACAGAGGGTCCCGGTCGGCGCCGGTCTGGCGACATCACCCAGGGCAGCTCCGCGTCTGCCGCGCTTCCGCTTCCCTTCCCGGGCGGGGCCCGGGGCCGCGCTCGCAGCCGGGCCCGCTCTGACGCACTTCCAGCGCGGCGGGCCCGCAGCGCCGCACGTGTGGCGGCCGCCGCTCCCCCG
>VYZR01050574.1:6591-25702 GCA_013400675.1 Oxylabes madagascariensis | reverse complement strand
TGATTTGCGTAATGGATATCTGGAATGCAGTAACTTTCACCTTTGTTTTCTTTTGGTAGTAACTTGTAGCCATCAGTTGTTAGAGGGAGGGGGTGGTGGTGCTGCTGCTCTGCTCTTACTGTAAGAGTAATTAATTTTATCTCGATTTGGTCTTAAAATGGCTGAATCTCATTTTGGATCCCTTGAGATTTGCCTCAGGACCTCAGCTGTGGAAGAGTAGTAATTGCTGTCACAGTAACTGGAAAGCTGCTCCCGCTTTAGCTGGCTGTGTGAATGTTCTTGGACAAATCAGGGATGTCATAGAGTTTGTGTTTTGGCTGTGGAACTGGACATCCCGTATAAAAGCTGTATCCCATAGGGAGATTGTGAGCTGTAACTTTAGGGACTTTGCCACACACTGTCTCCTGTGAGAGTCAGAAATCGCTGTAAGTACTACTGTCCACTACAAGCTGAAATCTGGTTTTGTCTCACAGCCTCTGGAGTGCTGACTGCTGGTGTGTTGTTTTGGAGATGTTTTTATCATTCTCAAGTTCTTGTGCAGACTGTGGAAAAGCCGCTCTCTTCTATACCTGAGAAAGGCCAGGCATGAGAAGATGGAGTCAGGAAGAAACTTTTCAACTTTACTGTCAAACAATATTTCTTGCTCTCTGGCACGTAATATGTGGGGGCAGAAGTTTCAGGTTCTGAGTTCCAGGGCTCATTCTGAACCGATTTCCTGTTAGATTGTGAGAAATTGCTTCCCTCCCAGCTGCTGTTTGCCTTGAAAAATGGGGTTAATGAACGGTATTTGGTGTAGGAAGTTGAAAAATGAACTTAAAAAGTGGCAGAAGTGCTCAGTTGGAACTTGAGGAGAAGAGTAAACTATATTCTTGCTGCTGTGTAAGTATCTGACTCTGACATGTCATTTATCAACATTATACGTGTTTTGTCTCCTAAAAATTGCAGGTTCTTATCCTTAAGGGTCCCAAGCAGCAAGTCAGTTGCCTCTGCCCCTCTCCAGATGGCTTGCACCTGGCTGTTGGGTATGAAGATGGAGCAATCCGTGTCTTCAATCTCCTGAGTGGAGAGTCAACTGTCACTTTCAATGGGCACAGGGCTGCAGTTACAGCCCTGCAGTATGACCACCTGGGTGGCAGGCTGGTGTCTGGCTCAAAGGTGAGGTTTTGACATCTGGAGCATGACCCTGTTTCACTGAGATGCCCCATGGGGAAGGCTGACCTGCACTGAGATGTTCAGTATTTTAAGTGTGGCCTCTGCCCATAGCCAGAGGATGGCAGTGAGAGGAGCTGGGGAGCAGCAGAGGCTGCAAGCAGGAGTAGGGCACTGGTAGAGCTGTTAAAGTGAAGAATCTTGTGAGATCAGGAATAGCAAAAGTGTCTCAGGCTGGGACAATGGTACATTTATCAATCTGACTGCACCGTTGGGGAAGCAATGTCACTTGCATGAATCATCCTTTTGATTCAGAGTGAGAAAGTGTGCTCTCAGGTAATCTTTTTAGTCTCATGGCAGAAGTTTTGCAGAGACAAGGGCCAGTCCCATCGAGACACTCTCTCTGTTCCAGGATACAGAAGTCATCGTGTGGGATGTAATCAATGAGAGTGGACTGTACCGGCTGAGGGGACACAAGGATGTCATCACTCAAGTCCTTTTCTTGAAGGAGAAGAACTTGTTGGTCACTTGGTGAGCCAGACTAAGAGTAATTGTTGATCAGGAAAGCAGGCATGGTTGTACTTGCAATTTAGACACCCTGTGTACTGTAGCCATTTGTATTTTCCTTCTTGTCTTGTGCCACCAGCCTTGCCCTCTTGCTTGACCCACCAGCGTCTTTGAATATGATTTTGTCACATCCACATATTTTTAAGTCTGGTGCCTGAATTCAAGTCTTAGAGCTGCTGAAATGGCCATACTGAAAAAAGTATTTGGAAAAGGGTTTAACTTGTTGGCAAATCCATCAACTTAAAATTATTGTACCAGAGAATACTGATAACATGTTCATTATGTATGTAACAGTTTTTTGGGGTTTTTTTGTTTAACTTGAAGAATTAAGCAGACTTACCTTCTGTATGTGTAATTCACACAGCAGTGTGACAGAAAAATTGCTTTCTTGTAAGCTAAAGCTTTCATGTAAATACATGAATTAATTAAAAGATGACAGAGGATTTTTTAGTTGATTTTTAGTTATTCAACTAAATGCGCTGCAAGTTGACTGAATCCCTTTAATAATAAATGCTTGACAGGAGATACTGTTGCTGAAATATCAGTCACTAATTTTTTACTTTTTAATATGCCATTTACTAGCTTAATAGAAAAGTGTATGCAATCAGTTCAGTTTAAGATAATTGCAACTTCCTTTTGCTTTTTTTTCAGATGGGAAAAGTGGTATTTTATTGGTTTCGTAGATGATACCCATCTCTTAATGCAATTTCAAATATTTGCAGGTCAGCTTCAGTGACTTGACCGATATCTCCTTGCAGCATTGCTGTGCCTTTTTTGTTTGGCTTGCAAAATTCAGTGTTTGAGCAGCTGCTCTGTGATATGTTCTGACATGTTTTAGATTTTTTGGTATTTCTGCCACTTAGAAAAATGGTGAGCTCTGGAGTCTTCTCTCATGTCTGAGTTTTTTTCCTTTGTTCCAGTGCCAAAGACACGCTGGTGAAATGGTGGGATCTGGACACCCAGCACTGCTTCAAAACTCTGGTTGGACACCGAGCTGAGGTAAAAAGGGGATGTGTGGGAGCTGTTGGGCTGGAGGGACTTGGGATGTCATGGCTCACTCTGGGCTTTCCTTGCTTTCAGAAGTTGTAAGCTGGCACCATCATACATTTTACTTCCATTAGACTTTAGGAGTGAGCAAATGAGAAACTTCCAAACATTCCAACAGCTGTCATCAGATGCAGTGGGTGACAATTCCCATGCACATGTCCCCAGAGGAGGTCCCACCTAGATCCATTCTCTCTTTGGTTGCTGTTTAAATAAGTCAATTAAAGATGCTGTGCTTTTTTTATGGTAGTTAAAGGAGTCAGTTCCTCACATTGTGCCTCTGGACAGGTCTGGGGGATGGCTTTGCTGTCCAGAGAGAAGCGTCTGATCACTGGGAGCGGTGACAGTGAGCTGAGGGTGTGGGATCTCACCTACATCCAGGAGGTAAGACAAGAATTAACCTCTAACCCTGTATTTACTCGGTAACCCTCAGCCCCCCTGCCCAGCTGCTTGTCTTTGAACTGAGATGGAACTGGAACAAGTTCAGATCTGATGGGTGTTCTGGGAAACAGCCAAAGAAATGTTATGCTATCTGAGGGGTCCAGAACCTGCTCATGGAATGAGCTTTGCTGTTTCCTGTGTTCTGAGCTTTCAAGTGAAGCTGCAAGCACTTCCAGAACGAGATTCCTACAGTGTGTCATATCTTCCTGCCTTCTGACTTATAGCTAAGGAAGACAGTCTTGTGGCTGGATGATAATCATGGGAGCACGGGGAGTGCTTGGTGCCTACAGGAATGCTGTAGGACACTCTGGTGTATGCTAACCAGTTGTATCTCCAGAGAAATGAAGTGTGAGCCAGAAACCACAATACTAGAACTCTTGAGGTTTAAGGTACTCCTTTTGTTGTTGTTGTTTTTTTTTTTTCCTATGAGCAGGTAAAAGATGCTGATGAACCAGAATCCAAGAAAAGCAAAGGGCCTTCTTCACCTGGAGCAGAAGAAAACACTGAAGGGGATGAGACCTTGGAGTTGGATGAGCATCCTGAGGAAGTAAGATCAGTTTTCCATGCTGTCTCTGAGCTGGTGTATCTAATCCCATTTGCACGGTTTATATCCTGAGTGTCATATTTAGCCTGTTTGGGAAAATGTGATAATTCTTGTCTTGCTCTATAACAACTTCCTCAGCAGCAGTTCCTGTCTCATCTACCTGCAGAACATCAGCAGAAGTATGTGTGCTAAAACACGCACAGATTTATTCTCCACTGACAGTTTTTCTTTGCTTTCTATTTTGAAGGACTAGCAAATGTATAAATTTAAACAGTGCTAATAGAGCTCTTTCATCAAACAACATAGAAATAAAGTAATTCCTAGCTGGTTGGCAGCTGCTGAGTTCAGTATTGGTGCTCAGCTTTGCAGAAACTGAGAGGTCAGAGTTGCACTGTAATGAAATATGGTGTGAGATTGGATTGCAGAAAGCCATTTCCACTTGTGCTGCTGCTGAAGACTTTACTGAATCTGTCTCTCTGGTAGAACTTTCTGGGGTACTGCTCAGATCTCAGGCTGCTTGTAGTTGTGGTAGATACCTGACTTTGTTAATTAATTTTCCAGCTTCCTCTCCGGAGGATTTCTCTCCCTTCAATGCCCTGTTTAAAAGTCTCTGTTCTCACCTTCTCTGCCCCTTTTGACTGAGCTCTGCTGCCTCTGTAGCATAAAAAATCAGCTCTGTCTCTTAAGTGTCTATGGTTTGCCAATAAAGTCAAGTTTTTCATCCACTGAAACTGCCAATGATTATTTTTAGCTGAAATGCAACAAAACACCAGGAGATAAGCTTGTAGCTCACACAGATGCTTGTTTTGTCACTTTATTATCCTTACTATCTCTTCTGCCAGGACCCTGTAGCTTCATTTCCCCCTCTCCTTGACTTCCCTTGTCAGCAGGTTTCTTGAGTTTGCTTGAGAAGATCCTTTGATCTTTCAGACCCAAGTTTGTTCCTCTTTCCCTATAGCGCGTCGTTACATGCAGCAAAGTTGGATCCCTCATGCGGGAAGGGAGAGACCGAGTGGTGACTCTTGGCACAGACCGCACGGGCAAGTTTTTGGCCTGCCATGTGAGTAATGGGGGGCTCTGCTCCTGAGCTGTAGAGGAGGGTGGAGAGACCTTGGGTACTTTCTGTAAGGGCCAGCCAGGGCTTTGTCTACCATTGAATTTGTTTGCTTCAATTCTAGGGAACAGATGCTGTTCTGGAAGTGTTCTCTGTCCTTTCTGAAGAGGAAATCCAAAAGAAACTGGAAAAGAAAATGAAGAAAGCAAGGAAAAAAGCCAAGTAAGTAATTTTTTGGATGCTGTCTGTGTCCAGAAGGCTCTAGAAAAGCTCTTCAGTTAGAAAAGCTCTTCAGTAGCATTAAGCAGTGGTTGAACTTCAATGTTCTGTCCATTCTCTTTGTGCTAGCTGTTGTATTTTGGGGTTGATCTTTCTGTGCATCCTTGGTGCTTGTCTTAGCAGCACTGCTCCCAGAGACTAAGGAAATACCTTTCTTTCTGAGTCTTCCCTCTGGAAAAAAAAAAAAGCTAAAGTGTGCAAAGAAATGGACATAAAATGGGTTTTTCAGAGCTGCTCAGCTCTACCTGACATTGGTGTTTATACTGCCTGGTGCATCAAAGTAAGTTGATATACCAAATAGGCAATGCAGGAATGAATTTCATCTGAGAAGCCACAGAGAGTCTGCTACTTCATCTCCTGTTTTACAGCAGGTAGAGACATAGGTGAGAGTTTCCTTAATGGTTACTCTGTGTTAAGTGTCTGTGTGTATCCTGGCACTTACCAGGTGCCTCAGAACAGCCCTTAGGGAGGGGTCTGGCTCCAGGGTAGAAACTAAAGCATGCGGCAGGTAAATCTGGAAATGCATTTTGGCAATGGCTGAGAGCTTTCGGTGAGTGATAGGAGATGAGCAGAAGCTGGTCTTGCTCTCAAACACAGCTTCTGTTGCCTGTTTTGTATCCATCTTTGTAATGTGCCTTGTGTTTTCGCTCCAGAGGATGTTGCCTTTTTTACGACAGTTTGTGTCTTTAGTAATCTACATACTGGCATGAACTTCACTCTCCATCCTTCACTGTCCCTATTCTTAAATGTGTTTAGCACTACTGGGTGAGAAGGAAGTTGTTCTCAGCAGGCTAAGTGCTTTCCTTATGTTTTCTCTGTCGCTGTGTTAGTTTGTGTTGGCTCTGCAGGGTCATTTGACTTCTCCCTCATCTGACATTTCCAGACAGAACTCTGAAGAGGAGCCTGAAAGAAGTGTGGAGCTGAGCCTGCAGGAGGAGATTCAGCGAGTCACTAACGTCAAAGCTTCTTCCAAAATCAAGTGAGTGGAAAGCCTGTTGTAGTCTGATGAGTGGTTATGCAGCTACCTGGAGAGAGCTCTGCATGGCTCAGTACAGGCAGAGGTGGAAGAAGTCTCTCCCTCAACATATGTTTAGCTTGGAGCTGGGGAGAGGCCTGCCATGATCTCCAGTTCATTCACACCTTTGTGGCTCAGTGTGCACTTGCTTGTTGGATGTGCTCTGTCTATATTCCTGTCTCAGTTGTTCTTGATGATTGATCCCTCCAACACTTCGTCTTATTGCCCCTGTGTACAGCTCTGATTTTATCTAATCAAACAGGTCATTTGACTTGATTCTCTCTCCAAAAGGAGAGCTGAAGATGGTACTGCTGCTCCAGAACAATGTCATTGAATTGTACAACCTGGACCTGTCAGCACAAGTGCCCCAGGCTGTCCGTGTGTCCAGGATAACCATTGGAGGCCACCGCAGTGATGTCAGGACGCTGGCTTTCAGCTCTGACAACATTGCCATTCTCTCAGCAGCTGCAGAGTCTGTGAAGATTTGGAACAGGTACAGAGTCCAGTCGTGTCAATCTCCCAGAACTGAGGGATGCTGTGTTAAGAAAAGCAGTGATAAGAAACAGGGGACAATGGAAAGAGATAAACAGTGAATGAAGTAAAGGAAGTTAATAGAAAGTTCTTTTCCTTTTTTCCTTATTAGGGAAACTGAGAAACTGTAGATCTAAAATTTCAACAGACGGTCTAAACACAAAGGTCATGCCTAGCAGTTGGGTTTAGACTGTATTTTGCTGTGGGTTTTTTCTGTTTTTTCATTTTTATTAAGAGGTATTAACTGTTACCCTAAACAAGCTACTGCCTGTTCTTTAGGGAACATGTGGGTTTCTTGACATCTGATCTGAAGGATCTAGTATTAGACTGAATAGGCTATTGTGTTGATCTAGAGTGTTGTGTGTTGATGTAGAGTGCTGTCCCAGTGTTTCTTAAATGGTGCTGATTTCAAGCTCAGTTTCTTCTGAGTACACTGTCGTACGCTCCATCCCTTCCTGAAATGCTGTTTAAAATTAGGAGCTCTGTTCTTGTTCACAACAGCAATAGGTCATGAGGGTGGACAGCATAGTGACATTTTTTTATGGGAAATGTTAGCAGTGGTGCTGGATAGTGTTTGGGTCAATAGGATGGTGGTGGCTTATCTTCTGACCCCAGCTGAAAGACAGCTGTGGGTAGAGGCTACACTGGAGCATGTCTCTCTGAGCAGGCCAGCTTCTGTGTGTGATAAGAGGTTTTGGGCTGTCTTTGTCCACAGGTCGACCCTGCAGTGCATACGCACAATGGAGTGTGAGTACGCGCTCTGCTCGCTGTTTGTCCCCGGAGATCGGCAGGTCATCATTGGGACCAAGGTGAGGAGTGGCCCTCTGGCTCCAGGCTGCCCAGGTCTGGGAATGTGTTAGGAAAGTAGCATTAAGGCAGCCTCACAGAAAATGCATTGCTTCTCCTGATCTGGAGCACTGCTGTGTGTCCAGAGTAGTTCCAGAGCTCTTGTGGCTTGAGGTGGAAAGCAGAGGAGAGCTTTGGGAAGGCCCTGGTGGACATCAGGAGTTTGGCCATCTGTGTGTAACAGCCGCCTAATAAAGCTGGCTGCTGAGTACATGGGTGGCAGGGAGCTCTTCTGCCAGGAGCTCTCATGAGTTGTGAGCAGAGACTGATTCTTCCTCTGTGATGTCTTTCTCCCCAGACAGGGAAGCTGCAGCTGTATGACCTGGCTTCTGGCAGTCTGATAGAGACACTTGATGCTCACGATGGGGCAGTGTGGTCCATTGCTCTTTCACCAGACCAGGTAACTCAGCCACCCTTATAAGTATCATCTGCACATCTTTTCATGTAATTCCTTCCTTTAGTACTGTGTTTGCATCATGGAATTTGTTTTGCACCGTATGCTTTGTTCCATGGAAGCACGGAACCCCTCATGCTCAGAGGTGGAGGATGCAGCTGGTAGTGTCTAATAACTTTCTAGTGAAATCAGAACCATAGCAAGAAATAATCTGCCTGATATTCACCCACCCTGCAGATGAAAACATAGATTTTGCCCTCCTTCTTAATGTAAAAGGTTGGACTGCTGTTCCTTTAGAAGGCTCTGTTGTAGGGTGGTGGTAAGTTGTGTGTTAGCCAGTAACAGTGAGAGTCTCAAGCTGCCCACAAATCAAAAGCATATTGTTACCTCCAGCTGAGATGACTGCTTTCAATCCCAAAGTTTCAGTCCAGGTTTTGTTTTACGTTTGGGGTCTTCATTTTAGACCTCCAAAATAAGCTAGAGCTTTTGAAATTGTTGTTGTTGCTCAGCCAATGTGTGCTCTAACCAGAGTAGGTGCTCCTGGTGGTGTCCACTTAATCATTAATGATGTAGGAGTGTGGGACATTTCAAAAACCTTTTCTGTGTTGGCAATTCCTTGCTGTAGACTTTCTCTGGGTGATAGGAGCTAGTTTCACAGCACCTTTCTTGTTTTCCCCTACAGCATGGCTTTGTGACAGGAGGTGCTGATAAATGCGTCAAGTTCTGGGAGTTTGAGCTTGTGAAGGATGAGAGCAGTGTTCAGAAAAGGTGAGAAGATAATCCTTGTGCCATTGTTGTTGACGGGTGCTTTGGCCTTTGCTGTGCACTGCAAGAACTGCCCGTGACGTCAGTGTGGAGATGGAGCACATGGAGGAGAGTGTGGGCTCAGCGCAGTTTTGTGAAGACCTGAGCTTAGCTGAAGATGGGCACTTGTCTCATTCTGATCCCCTTCTGTGTGTGAGTTTAGTGTCTAATCAGGCTGGGCCTGCAGATCGTTACCATAAATGTAGCGGTGAAGTTCATCAGCCATCAGAGCCTGCTGATTTCCAGTCCTGTCATAGTGAGGAATGAGGTGCTGCATGTTAGAATTCACTTGCTTTCCCAGGGTACAATGTGGGACTTGTATCCATTTCTCTTCCTATTTTGTTTGCTTGGAATAACAGTTGTTTTTTTCCTCTTGTTGCCAGGCTTTCCATGAAGCACCTGCGCATTTTACAGCTGGATGAAGACGTGCTCTGTGTGCGGTACAGCCCCAACCAGAAGCTGCTGGCTGTCTCCTTACTGGACTGCACTGTGAAGGTTTTCTACGTTGACACGCTCAAGGTGTGTAACCAATTGGGCTGTGAGGCTGTGCAGGAAGGGATGTAACTGTAGCCTGCAAGATCAGGAATACAAAGGAAAAGTTTTGTTTTATGTGGAACATGCATCCTCCTTTGGGGCCCTGTTTTCTGGCAAACCTGACAGAGCCACGATTGTTCCACACTGGGACCTGGAAGATCCATTCTTCCTTTAAAAAGTGTTCTGACGCTGCAGGTGGCAAGGTTCATTCTAAACCCTGCAGATGTGGCAGTACTCCAGATCTGTCAGGCACTGTAAAGGTGGAGATGAATGTGTCTCACGTGGTGTTAAATAGGGCATGGCAGAGGCAAAGCCCACGGGAGGAGAACCTTCCTTGTGAGCAGTGTGTGGTGGATTTGTGTGTATTAGCATGTAGGGAGTGACACAAGGCAGACTGGTGCTGACAGTTATGTGGAGAGAAACAGAAATGAGCTCCATTGACACTGGTGATTGGCACCAGAGCTAGCTAGAGAGCAAACAGAGCTAGTTCAGCTCGCTTGGCTACTTCTACCTTCTTGGTTCTCCCCTCAGGACCCTGTTGCTAACAGTGTTCAGGGCAAGAATGAAAGTGGGGCAGTGCTAGAAAAGCAGCCCCTGAGGCAGAGCAGAAGTAGCCTGGAGCTTGAGATTTGCACACCCAGCATGTCTAACCCCGAGTCACCTTTCTTCTGCTTCAGTTTTTCCTTTCTCTGTATGGACACAAGCTGCCAGTGCTGTGTATGGACATCTGCTATGTAAGTATCATTAGGGCTGTGTAATGTGGGACTGTGGTGGTATGGATGAGTGTGAGAACCTCTGCTGGCATCAAGGCCTCTAGGATAATGCTTTCATGTCACCTCCTTGCTCCTTACTCAGCAGTTTCTGTGTGGGACACAGCAAGCCCCTTCTTGTACTGCAGTCCTGTGCTCACTGGAAGGGGTGTCAGAGGTGGGGTCATGACAGAACGGACCCTGGGGCATTTTGTGAATGAGTGGAAATCAAAATGCTGTAATGGTCCTTTACACTCATTGTAACAGATACAGCCTGCTTTCTGCTAAAGTTACTGTGTGAGAGGAGCTTGAATTTTTCGTGGGAGCAGAGGGCAGGTGCTGAGAGGGAGCAGCCTCTTCGTGCCTGTTCATTCTTGGGCTGCATCTTGCTCTTTGGAATGAGGCTCATTGAAAGCCAAGAAAAATGTCAGGGTATAACCCGATACCTGCAGAGGGTCGGAGGAGGGCCAGAGTGCTCTCAGTGGGCTGTGCCAGCACCAGAGCATGGGCTGCTGGGGAGGAGGTGGAGGGGTCAGGAGCCACATTTCAGGAGCCAGGTGTCTGCCTACTCAGCAGTGCTGAGTCACTGGGGCAGCAGCAGTTCCTCGTGGGGCTGCCAGCCAGCTCCCCACACCCTCCTCTCTGTTGTTCTGTAGGATGGGACTCTGATTGCGACCGGCTCTGCTGACAGGAATGTGAAGATTTGGGGCTTGGATTTTGGGGACTGTCACCGTTCTCTCTTTGCCCATGATGACAGGTTAGTCAAATCCTACAGCATCTTTGGACTGTGGTCTTGTCTCCAAGGAGCTGTGATCCAGCAATAATCTTTTTATCCAGCATAGAGCAGGGGGAGTTCTGCAGTGTTCCCCACTGCAGTGGGTAAATTTGAGCCTTTTTCTCTTCCAGTGTGATGTATCTGCAGTTTGTGCCCAAATCCCACCTCTTCTTCACAGCTGGGAAGGACAGCAAGATTAAGCAGTGGGATGCAGATAAATTTGAACATATCCAGACACTGGAGGTAGGAGGTTTTGGAGTCTGTTGAAAGGAAGCATTATCCCTGCATGGGCAGGACTTTCCTCAGGGGTGGAAGCTGGGTGATGTTAATGTCATACTTCTGTCATCTATGCAGGGGCACCACCAGGAGGTTTGGTGTTTGGCACTCAGTCCCAATGGAGACTATGTGGTGTCAGCGTCCCATGACAAGTCCCTGCGCCTCTGGGAGAGGACAAGGGAGCCACTGATTTTGGAAGAGGAGAGAGAGATGGTGAGAGTTGCATCTTTCCTACCAAAAACAACTTCCAGACCTTTTTTTTTTTTTTTGGGTCTTTAGTGGCTTTCTACAGGTCTGTTGCTTACAGTCTTTGACATTCTCGTGTGCCTTTCAGCGCAAGTTTGAAGGGGTTTGTTTGGGAGGGGTTCAGCAGGTGGCTGATGTGGAGGGATAGAGAGCACTGCTCCTGTTAAATGCAGTTTGTCGCTTTTCCAACTGTGAGAGATCTGTTCGGTCTCAGTAGCAGGCCCCAGAGCTCAGGGATGCTGGAAGAAGCCCCTTCTATTCCATTTGAGTATGTATTGTGAGGAATCATAGACTCAGAAGGACTTCAGTAGGAAGGAAAGTCTGGAGGTCTCTGGTCCAACCCCTTACTGCAGGATGACCTTAAAGCTGCTTAGAGGCTTGCCTTGATACATTGACATCTCCAAGGAAAGAGTTTTTCCAAAGTGTCTGAGCACCTTTTCCGGTACTGAGCCACCGTTGGAATTGGCCGATGTGTTTGTTTCACCTGTCCAATCAGAGATTCCCTTGGAACAATTTGTAACTCTCTATCTTTTTGCTGGATCCCTCAGAGAAGCCTGTTTCTGTCATTGCTTAGTAAGGCAGTTCTCAAACCAAGGTGGGAAGGGAAGGAGGCAGAAATGCAGAAGCAGGAGTGGATGAGAAACCTGAAATAGATGTTTGGGTTTTTTTTATCCCAGCCTGTTTGCAAGAGCTGAGCCACATGCTGTACCTTGATGTCCTGTGTTTGGTAAAAGGAGAGACAGCAACAGCTCTTTTCCAGATTCCAGAAAAGTTTGTTTTGGGTCAAGTCTAAATAGCAAAGTGGGCATGAATACAGAAGTAGAGAACAATGCATAACATAATTGGTACCCTTTCACGTGAGAGGTGGCAGACCAGAGGTTCTTTCCTTTTGCAGCCCAGGACAGCTCTGGGACTTTTCTAGATTTGTTCCCTCTGTGTTGTGTGGTGGTAAACTGTGCTGTCTGTCTCAGCTGGTGGGATCCTGAAGGGCTGTTCCTGCACCCAGAGCAGTGACCTGGATTTGTTTCTCTCTGGGAGATTCTAGAGTTCACTGTGAGCTTGGGATCAGGGACAAATGGGTGTTTTGCTGCTGGCATTGTTGGTCTCTGCTGATTGGTCCTGGTTTTGCAATGGGCTACATGAAGCCCTCCAGGTTGTCTTGCTCAACCCAACTGGAAGGGACTTGCATGCTTGCCTTGCTCACCGCTGTTAATACGTTGTGTTCTCCTCCTCTGTAGCAACGAGAAGCTGAATATGAAGAGAGTGTGGCAAAGGAAGAGCAGCCTGTGGTGAGTTGCACCCTCTGAATGTGTGTCAGTCTGACTGTACAAACTCTGGAAAAACTATTTCTGTAAGAGGCATGGAAGAGGTATCAGGGAGAAAGAATCACTTTTCTTGCTTTGAGGCGGCGTGGGGGGGGAAGGTGGTGCTGAAGCTGTGGCTGCTCCATGGTGCAGTTGGCCGTGGTACTGTGGAAGGATGGAGCTGCAGCTCTGTATTTTGTATTTTGTAGGTGCCTGGAGAGACACAAGGGGAGACAGGGCTGGCAGGAAAGAAGACCATTGAAACCATCAAAGCGGTAAGGTGCTGTGGCTCCCCAGCATGGCTTGGTGTCTTACCAGTCTCTCAAGGGGGGCTGTCACGAGGTCATAGCATCAGATTGAAGAGTAACCTGTGCTGTCACTTAAGGGCAGATTGCTCTTGCGTGCAGAGGCAGTCTGTCCTGCTCAGAAACCAGCAGGGAGGGTTTTGACTTGGGAGGGTCACACACTGATGTTATTGGACCGCGGGAAAGGAGACACAGAGTCTTTCGAGGTTCAACCCGAACTACCGTTTATTAATTTCATCTGACTCCATATTTATAGTATTTTCCACACAAACCAGGGATTGGAGGAGAAGGTTGACACCTCTCCTATCCCTTTGGTCAGAAGAACTGTCCATCAGTTGATCCGTCCCCAAAGAGAAGGAATGTAAACAAACCTTGAGTTTCACAAACACTACTTCTACAAAAACACCAAAGCGTGAGAAAGAAGATTCAAATATGTAAACATGTTTTCAGAAGTCTTTTAGGAAAAGTACAGAGCTACAACACACCAGGAATGTTTTCCTCCTGAGAGGAATGAGATGTGAAGTTCCTGTAGCTGCAGCTGCCTGTGACTTGTGGGACAGACGGGGCTGCTCTTGCCCTGTGGGGTTTGCATCCCTAAGGCAGCTGGGATGTTCTCAAGGCATCAGGCCTCTCCCTGAAGGGCTGTGCAGTCCAGTGGGCATCTGTGGAGGGTGGAAATCTGTTGTGCTTCTTGACGTGGGAGATGTACTAGGAAGGTCTGGGAGTGGGTAATTCCATGGCTGCAGATTTCAACAGTTTGGTGATTTTCAGAAGAAATCTTTAATCTGAATAGTCAAAATGGCCTGACCCTGGCTCATGCTCAAAGGGGCACTGATTTCTGGAGGTGGTGGTCAGAGCAACCACTGAGCTGCAAGCAGAGAGCACCCAAGGCAGTGGGAAGATGTGGATGGTGTGTGATGTCTTCAGGACATGACCTGTGTGCTCAGGGTGGTGGTGCAGTCTGGAGTAGAGGTTATCAGAGGAAATGCCATGTGGTGCTCTGTGTCAGCACCTCTGCTTTCAATTGTATTTGTCCAGCTGAGCCTTGCCATGGCTTGTCTGGTGTCACTGATGTGCTGTTCTTGTGCTGCACAGGCTGAGAGGATCATGGAAGCTATCGAGCTGTACAGAGAAGAGATGGCAAAACTAAAGGAACACAATGCCATATGCAAAGCTGCAGGAAAAGAGGTAAAAGACTGAGGAATGTAAACATCCCAAGGTGTGTTGGGTGTATCCTTCTAGCTCAAGTGGAAAGGCTTAGCATGCAGATAAATTCAGGACAGCTGAAAACAGCATGCATTTGCTCAAATCTTTTGGAGAAGTAAATGTCACCATGTTCTGGGGCATAATTAGGGGTGTGTTCTTTCCAATGATCTTTGTGCCTAAATTGTATCAGTATGTAAGTTTTGTCCCTTGAACAGTGTGCTGCTGCAGGTTCATCCTAAAGCCTCATCTTTGCCTTCATCTCAATGGTGCCTGCTGTGGATGGGAGTGTTGAGATGAAGGGGCTGTGATAGAAGTGGGAAAGGTGACAAGTGGGAGGAAATTCTTCCATGTTTGAGTTAGTCATGTATGTCTGAGAATGAGATTGTCTGGTGGTTTCAAATGAGGCCTTCAGCAACATTCTGGGGAGGGTGGAGGTGTGGGAATTGCAGGAAGACACTCAATAAAACCTCTCTTCTAATGTGGGTAAAAGTTTGCTCTGAATATGCATTTATACACATGCACCTGCCTCATTCTAACCCATTCTGTGTCTCCAGGTTCCCTTCCCTGTCAATCCCATCCTCCGTGCCTATGGAAATATTACAGTAAGTGGAATGCCCAGGCTGTAGTCCATTCTCAGCTGGAGTGGGGCTGGTTGATTTGCTGGCTGAGCCAACATGCTGGGTTGCTGTGGGGAAGGACTGCTTAGTTCAACTTTTTTTGCGTGTGCAAAGTGAATATAATTTGAGATTTCCATGCTGATGTTGGTTTTTTTTTTGTTATTCTTTTTTTTTTTAATGTCATGCATGTGTGTTACCGAAGTTTAACCCTGTCAGGGTTAAACAACCTTGAGGGTAGCCATGACCTTATGATGTTCCTTATCATGAACAAGGGGTTTACACTCTTCTCCAGGATACGGGAAAGCTAGTTCAAACCTTTTCCAGGTTTATTTATGTGGTGTTGCTGCACCAGTTACTGATTCTGTGCCTGTTCTTGCAGAGTTTACAGTGAGAAAATTCTGAATGCCCAGGTATTGCAGGCTAGAGCTGGTGCCCTTATTCACTCATGTCATACTACTGCATAACAGTTTTCACTAAATTCTGTGTATTTTTTACGTATTACAAAATACAGACAAGGATGCATGGATTTAATTGATAAATAGAAATCCACTACTCTGAGTAGATGAGTTTTCCCAGTTTATTCCAATGTGCGCTCCCAGACTGTGTTTTTTAAGTACTCATAGGAAGATCTTTGTTTTTTCACTGTTTCCTTTTCATGCAATCATACAATGTTTTGGGTTGGGTGGGACCTTAAAGATCATCTGGTTCCAACCCCTCTGCTCTGGGCAGGAACACCTCCCACTAGACCAGATTGCTCAAAGCTGAATGTCAGTGCCAGATGAAACAGCCTTTGTCTTCCTTCTAATTATCTGTAACCACCTTGCAAGAGCCCTTCTGTCCCTTCCTCCATGATTATAGGTCTATTTAGTTATAAGTTGGATAGACTGAATAGAAGTGAATGGAATCCTGTGACTTAGTAGTTAGAGGCACTTTTCTTTCCCAATTCCCAGGTCTGCTCTGCATCTGCCAAGTGCTTTCAGTGGATAAACAGGAGTAGGAGGAATTAAGTCTGGGAGATAAGTTTATATAAGGTTTTTTATATATAATTTGTTTTACCAAGCTTTTTGTCCAATTTGTACAAGAATCATTGACATGAATTGAGATGACTTAGCTGGTTAAATATAAATCAGATTTTTCACAATATTCTTCACCAGTGTTGAGTACCCTGAGAAGACTGAGGGAGAGCTTCTCAGAGTGGCAGCTGATTGAAGCCGAAGAGGTTTCCTCTTTGTTACATTCAGCTTGATGTGTCTGTCTCACAAGATGTGATGGTGTGTTTTGAGCTGTGTGAAATGGACCTTAAGGCATGTTGGTCCTGGAATGTTAGTTGTTAAGCGGGGCTGGTGTCTTTCCTCTGTTGCAGCCTTCTGCGTATGTGCTGGAAGTTTTCAAGAAGGTCAAGTCGAGGTGAGTCCCAAGAGCTTTATTGCTGAACAGGTTTGTGACTGAGTGTTGGGTTTCTAGGCCCAGGACTGGCTGGGGTCCTTGAGTGGTCTCTCATAAAAGGTATCGGCAGTGCTAGAGAGTCTGGAGTCAGCTCTTTCTGGCAGCCTCCCTTGGGACATGAAACTGGGGAATGGGAAGTGTTCCTTCCATGGGGAGTGTGGACTGAAGCTTCTGGATGTGGATTGGCTGCTTGGAGATGTGTGTGTACATGGAGAGCAGTCTGGGGATGCCGAGGAAGGAAGGCTGTGTGCCTGCTCCCTGTGCCACTTGAGGCCTGGGCTGTGCAGATGCAGGACATCTGGTGCAGATGTGGGCAGTCATGGACCAGCTGTGAGGAATGCTTAGCACAGCTGAGTACCAGAACCCACCTGTGTGGATGTGTTTCTTGCTCATCTGTAGCAGTGCAGTGGCTGAGACTAATGCTTGTGTCCCTTTGCTTTATCCCTCAGTGAGCTGGAAGAGTCTCTCCTGGTGCTGCCTTTCTCCTACGTCCCTGACCTGCTCAGACTCTTCAATGAATACATTCAGCTGGGTTCAGATGTTGAGCTTCTGTGCCGAGCTCTCCTCTTCCTGCTCAAGTGAGTCCTTTATCTGCCCAGACAGTATCTGGGCTTTCTTCTGAGTCTGGGCCCGAAACTCTTGGGAATCATCCTGGAGAATAAACACATGGTCTCTGCAGGAGATAAGGAATCTCTGCAGCCCACAATCAATGGTGTGTGGGAATGAACTGCTTGGATGCAGAATGCTGACATGCCCAGATGGGGTTGCTGGTCCTGGTGGCCCAAGTCTCCCTGGAATGAAAAGAACCCACATCAAGTCTGACGAGGCACTGTTGGGACCATAGAGTCACTGTAGAGACTGTGTCCTCAGAAGGACCTTCCCCTTGAACCACTGTTAAACTTAACAAAACAGCTTTTCCAGGTAAATTTGTGCATGCCTGTCCATGTCCAGTGCTGGTCTGGAGAAGACTAATTAAAAAAACCCCATATGTCCAGAACATACAGAAGCTCGGGCGAGGACCTCTGTGATGTTTCTAATAACGATGCTGCAATACACTGCCTGCTTTGTTCCCAGGATACATTTTGGGCAGATCACAAGCAACCAGATGCTGGTGACAGTGATAGAAAATCTGAAGAAAACCACCATCTCCAGAGTCAGTGAGGCTCGGGTGAGTGTTGCACCCTCCCCTTTTCCACGATCTAGAATAATAGGATGAGACAATGTTTGTGAGCGTGAGTTGTCTGAGGTGTCCAGTGGGGAAGTTGGTTGAGGATCTGAGCTCATTTAAACCATCCTCTTTTGCAAATAGGCTGCCTTTTCCTTATGTTCCTCCTCATTTGGGAATACCCAGTGGTGAGCTTATACTTGTGCTCCCTGCCTCGTTTGCACCTGGTTTTCTGATATATATGTTTGGATCTTGGCTTGGTAGTTTCTAAATATGTAGGAGGTAGAGTAACTCCCTGCTTCTCTTGGGCTTTTCTGTGGGCTGCTACCTCAATGCAGACTGTCTTTTCCCAGAGCAAGCTCCAGGTGCCTGCCAGCAACTTGGCTTTCAGAAAATACAGTGGATTATAGCTGCTTTTAAGAGAGGACTGTGGGGAACTGAGTGGAGGACTGACTGTTCTCCTGGTCAGATGAAGTTTACATTGTTGCTTTCTTTAATCTGTGGATTGTCTTCTTTTCATTGTCTCTTAGTAGAGGGTGGCCAGTGCAGGACTCTGCCCCCTAACTAGCTTGGGATGTGCCTCACAGTGTGGTGGTGGTCTGTCTCTGCAGGATGTGCTGGGATTCAACATGGCAGGGCTCCAGTTCCTGAAGAGGGAGATTGAGGCCAAGGACGAGGTGACATTTTTTGCTGATGCTACTGAACGTTTTGAGGAGAAGAAGAGAAAAAGGAAGAAGAAAGAGAAGATGGTTCTTGCAGTGCTCTAGCGTTTGCTGCCCAAACCAGCACCTGGGTGGACTCATGTAGCCTCACTGCTCTCCATGGAAATGTTCTTGTGGCTGAACATCTGTGATGATGTCCAGTGGCTGGGACAAAGTCTGTCCCCTCCCCATGTGGTATAACCCAGCATGTAAACCCAACTCAGAATGGTTGTCTCTGAGATGGACTCTCTGTAGTCTGCTGCAGATGGATGCATTTGGACTCTTTCTGAGGTGGCTGTCAAAGGCACGTGCTCTTCCTCTAGTGGAATGCCTGTTAGAAATGGAGTTGATTTATCCTGAGATCAGCTCGTTCTGGCAGCTCTGATTCAATGGAACCCAGCTCACGGACTGCTGGTGAGACTATGCCCTGTTCAGGGAAGGCAGCTGGCAAGATTTTTCACTGACGCCTCCTGGTGGCTTGTGGCCTGTGGAAAAAGCTCTGTGATTTCTGCTGAAGTGTGAGGACTTGATCTACAGCTGCTCACTCTTTAGTGGGACAGGGAGAAACATGGCTGCACTCTATTAAAGGCATATTTATATTTGCTTTATGAGACAAACTTGTTCATAGTATTTTGTCCTGGTATTTCTTTTGTAAATCCTCAGTTGCCTTGGCCTGTGTGTCAGTGTTCAAAGGATTTTTTACAGAGAATAAAATCAGTGGGAGCAAATGAAGGGGCTGCCATCCCAGATGGTGTTTTTCTGGGGAGCTGGCAGACGAAGCATGAGAAGCCTGTATTGTTTGCCTTGTACGTGCTCCAGATTTTAGAAATTGCACTGATTTGTTGCAATGTCGTACTTGTGCTTTATCAGATAAAATGATTTATTTTCACAGTGGGGGCAGTGGTGCAGAATGAACAAGTCTCTGCTGTTATTGTTAGCAATTTATAGCACATGTCAAACCAGTCACTGGTTTGGGGGATGTGGTGGGGGCTGCTTCCAGATACTTTGCTGACTGTTGGGCTCACAACGTCTGACTTGGGTACTCAAAGCTGAACTTCTAACTTGAGTTTCATATGGATTTTTAGTTGCATCCCAGTTGGGCCTGCCTGCTGTCTTTGA
>VYZR01050571.1:46095-85276 GCA_013400675.1 Oxylabes madagascariensis | reverse complement strand
CCTGCCCCGGCAGCCGCGGGAATGGCCATGGGCCCGCAGCGGGACTAGCGGGCACCCGGCCGGCCGCCATGGCCCTCAGCGGAGCTCCGGGCTGCCGCGCCGGGGAGCGGGGGCCCCGCTGGAGGAGGCCCTGGAAGCTCCTGGCCCTCGGCCTGCTCTCCGCCTCCTCCGTGCTGGCGGCCGCCCCGGGCGCCGGGGCCATGAGCAGGGAGGAGAAGCGCCGGCTGGGGTGAGCGCGGGGACGGCGGGCGGCAGGGAGGGAAGGACGGGGGCTGTGGCTGCCCCCGGCTGGGCTGGGCTGGGCGGCTGAGGGTGCGGAGCTTCGGGACGGCGGCCTCTGTCCCTCGCCGTCCCCACGAACGCCCCAGGGGACGCGTGGCAGCCGTGCCCGGCCGTGTGGCGCTGCGTGTGCCGGAGCCGGCCCGGTGTCTGGGCCGGGTCACCCGGCCCCTTCTGAGGTGTGGGATCGAGCCGTGTGAACTTGTGACTCGCCAGTGCTTGGGAGCTCTCGCCTTGGGGGTTTCAGGCAGGGCTAGGGGGGAAAGTGATCAAAGGTAAGTCTGAATTTCCACTCGGTTTAATTATGGCCGTGCCCCTGTGGGAGTGCGGGAGTCATAAAAAAGGTAATTGTTTACGGGTGCTCTGCCTAGTTCCTGTATGTGACCTAAACTGCTTCGGTCCCCCGTGCGCACACGAGGCTGATTCTTTTATTGTAGTTTTTAGTTGAAGGGTAAATGTTCATTGCCCATTCATTTTCCTGCATGGAGTGGGAATTTTCTCAAAACAAATTTGCAATCAAGTGTACTTTGTCTTAGTGTGTTACTGGGGCAGTGTCATCGTCCTTTTCCCAGCCAGTGGTCAAATGTACAGAACAATAATGCAAAAAGTCTGCTGGAGAAACAGTGTGGATACTCTCACAGTTGTTAATCACGGAGTTGTTAAGGTTGGTAGAGGCCTTCAAGATCATCAAGTCCAGCTGTCGGGTTTGAGTTGATATTTAACTCCAGTGTTTACAGTTACTGGGGTTTTCTGTCTTGGGTTCTCAGGATAATTCGTGTGTGCAGTCTTTTATATGTGTTTGTCGTGAGGCTACACAAGGAGTTGAAATTTCATTCCCCAATTTGTTTTAAAATTTTTGCATTGTACTTAAGATACCATCTGATACCCCAGGCATGTGCAGGCCATGTCCTGCTGTGGTTTGTGTTTTTCTGTAAATGTAAGTTTTAAGCAATTTTCTGTGTGCTGCATCACCCAGGAGCTTTGTGTATTTGTCCGGGGTTTTGCCTGCAGCAACCTGAGAGGCACCTGGAAGAAGCACCATCCTCTGCTCTTTTGATGCCTTAATGCACTTGAGGAGTTAAAACTACTTCTTGAATTTCCAAGTCATTGAACTAAATTGGATATTTACAATATAAGTGTGGTGTTCTTGGCTTTTTTATGTTCGGTCTTATCAGCAGAGACTGTGAATTATGTTGATGGTAGAAATTAGCATCCTTTTTTCCTTGCAGGGCTCCTTAGTGAAACAGTTAGGAATAATCAGAAGTAGAGCTCTGTCTTAAAAAAAACAGTATCTTTGGCGTGAGTTTTTATATATAGAAGCATTTCTGTCCTTTCAAACATATGAAATAAACGTAAGGGTTTTCTTTAGTATTTGCTTGCAAGGAGATCCCCAAATAATTTCTTGTTAGGTGAAGAAAGAGTCTTGCCTTTCTGGAGTGGACGAGAGTAGCCGAATCAAGAAAAATTATTATTCTATATTTCATGTACTTGAGTAGAATATGTTAGTAGAGGACCTGAGCCTGACATTCAGATATTAAAGTGTGATACATGTAAAATGCTGTATTAAAGGCAATTAGGAGACAGACCACTAATGCATTTTCTTTATTCTTTTTTAGAAATCAAGTGCTTGAAATGTTTGATCATGCATACAGCAATTATATGGTAAGTCAGATACTTGTTTGATGTTTTTCAGGGGAGTTATTGCTGACCTGGGGAGAAAGCAACCTACAGAACATGACATTCTATAGAAATATCTGGGAAGGAGGGGTGAAAACAGAGCTAAAATAAATAACAGCATCTGTAAAGCCTTTAAAAAGATCTTAACAAATATTACTTTCAGGAGGGTTGTGATGGCTTTTAGAGTGGTAACTAGGAATTGCTTGTGGTAACTCTCCTAATCCATGCCTGATCTTTCCCAAACCAGTTTATCTCGTGTCGGGCTATCAACAGTAAATTATTTGGTTTGAAATTTCAGGAAAGGAAGCTTGAGAATAGCTGTCTGTAGGCATCAGATTCTCGAGAGCACAAATTGATCTTATTTATTTTGTAGGTAAAAATGACATTTAATATCTCTTCAATGGTAAGCCATGTCGGATGCAGTTTGGATGTTCTTCTACAAACTGTTTGTAGAGGAGGAAAGGGATCTGGTGCCATATCCAGGCATTCCAGGCTGTGCCTAGGATGTGACTGTCCTATGACCATAGGTCATGCTGGCTGTGGTTTCTTTTGCTCTGCCTTGTGGTTCCTGTGCAGGTGTCCTCCTGTTCTGGATCTCTGAGCCATTCCACACACCCTGCTCTGACTGGGTTTAGAAAAGCTTAAGAATAAATAGTTATTTATATAGTTATTATTAAATAGTGGAGTGGACTTCCTCTAGTTAGTAATAATAACTTTCAAATATTCTGTAAGTAATACACTTCTGAGGAGAAAGTGTAGATGTGACTAAGATAAATATAAAAACATTAATTCTTACTGGCTTTATGTGGACGTTCTTGCACATTCTTTGTGGCTGTTCCAGAAACCCCTCTAACGTTGCATCAGTTCCTGCAGCACATACTGCTGTCTCCTGGCAGCATCTTGCCACATGTCCCAGGTTCTGTCTTGTGGTTTAAACTTTAATATGTAATTCAAGCTTAAAAACTCAGGAGCTAAAACTTTTTACAGCATGGGAGAGATACAGGACTGTAGAGTGGACAAGAAAGCCAAGCAGGAGGATTTTGAAAGGGGTGCAGTTTCCCCTTTTAACTTAAGCTCTGTACTTTTGAAACCTTTAGCGGTTCAACATCAGGCTTTTTGGTCGTTATTTTTGTAATCAAGTTCCACTGTTTGGACCACTTGGCTTGGGTTTCCTCAGTGGAAAACTTACGTATTTGGCAAATTGGATAAAATATTACAAGGATCTGTGCTTTTACTGTTCATTGTGTGATAAATGGGCAACTGGTTGGGGTCTTGCCACATCTGAAGCAAGAAAATTCTGTTTGAAGGAGAGGAAAAACTTCAGCTATCCTGGAAACTTTGAAGCCAAAAGGATATTTATTTGCCACGTATGCTGAAACACTAAACAAACAGAGAAATGTGACTTGTTTGTTTAAAGTTGAAGAAAAGATTAGAGTATGAGACTTGATTCTGACAGCAGGAGAACGAAGTATTTTTGCAGGTGTTTTTGAAACAGCCAGCTGAAAAGTTTTGATTTTCTGTTTCTATTAATACATATTTTAGACGTGTATTTAGAAGACCGAAAATTCAGGTTTGATTGCAAGGGAAATTCCCTTTCCTTTTTTTTTTTTTTTCTTTTTTTAGTTGTTAACAGAAGCTTTGAGAAAAAGCTGCTGGTTTTTTCAGTCCTTCAACAGTATTTGTAATAATGGGGATATTTTTCTTCTTGGCTGTCAGAACATGTGAAAATGTCAGTCACTTGAGGGCAGTGACAAGTTGGGAAATAACTCAATCCAATAGCTGCTTATTCTCTGCTGCAGGCAGAGAATAAGTGAACTTTTATTTTTCAAAATGGTTCTAGTTCTTTATTTGTAAAGCTAAAAGTTTATTTTTCCAGATTTTTTATCACTTCTCTTATCCAAAATTTAAGCCAGAGATCTCAGTTTTGACATTGCTTTTGTTGTGTACTTCTTTAATCTGTTTTTCTGAATATTTCGCAGAGATATTCAGAAACATCTGAGCTGTATTAAAATGATCTAGATTCTACCTTTTGTAGTTAAACTTGAGGAGAACAAAGAGTTGAGCAAAGACCAAAACACTCAGGAGGGTGGTATACAGGGAAGCAAACCATCAGTTTCAAAAGAACTTGCTGTAAGAGGTGTTTATTTATAGAGGAATGTTCCTTTTGTGTTTTTATTTCATGCTTGAATACAGATTATTTTTGTACCATATATTTGGAAAGATTTTGAATGTGTTTACTTGCAGTTCCAGTGCAGCAATTGAAGTTTTTTATCCTGCCACTGTTAGTTCCCCACTAAAAGTCAAACTGGAGACCTCAGTACAGCAGCCAGTTTCCTACTGAAACCAAGAGAAAAGCTCCATCCCAAACCACTTGTGTTGAGCTTCTAAAGGAGACAATTTTGTGTTCGTTGGAGTTAGATGTATTTAAGATTCATTGTCATTGATGTCAGTGTTATATTTGCTATATTAGTGTCAGTTACATTTGTAAAAGGCTCAGTCTTGTTAGGATTTTTTTTTTTTTTTTTTTGTGAACGTTATGTCTTATGTAGTAATTCACCAGTTTTTTGTTTGAACTTCTGAGTTCTCTTAACCTGTCACTGACTGTCACCCTCAGCCAGGTGAGTTCATTATGCAGAGTCCAGTGAAGGGCCCTCAAGGTGATGGAGAGGCTGGAGCCTTTCCTGTAAAGAAAGGCTGAGGGAACGGGAACTGGGGCTGTTCAGCCTGGAGAAGGGAAAGCTCCAGGGAATTTAACAAGGGAGACTGTCAAGAAGACAGAGCCAGGCTCTTCTCAGCAGTGCTCAGAGGCAGTGGGCACAAACTGTACCACAGGAGGTTCCCTCTGAACATGAGGAAACACTTTTGCACTGTGGAGCTGACCAGGTATTGGCGTAGGGTGCCCAGAGAGGCCACGGAGTCTCCCTCCTTGGAGAGGCTCAGGAGTTGTCTGGACATGGTCCTGGGCAGCTGGGTCTGGGTGACCCTGCTCGAGCAGAGGGCTTGGACAAGATGAACTCTAGAGGTCCCTTCCCAACTGCAAGGCTCTGTGATGGCCATGCAGTTTTTCTGAAGAACAGCATGATGAGGATCCCTTTGACATGCTCCCAAGAGTGGCTGTGAGCACTGTAACTGATTCCCCTGTTTTGTTCCCAACAGGAGCATGCCTATCCAGCTGATGAACTCATGCCATTAACTTGTCGTGGACGAGTGCGGGGTCAGGAGCCAAGTCGAGGGGATGTGGATGATGCCTTGGGAAAGTTAGTGTCTGAAATGGTCACTGTAAACATCTAGGAATAGAAGTACAATTGGCAGCCCATAAAATTTGTTTGTTCAGTTGATATGGCCAGAAACTTACACTTGTAAGAAGTATTTTTATTATTATGAAGTTAACTGATGTGAAATTGTACCTTAATTAGAAGAAGAGAGTTGACCAGTGAATGAGATCCAAACCATTCTCCAAGTATTTTCCATAGGAAAACTTTCCAAATGTGCAAGGTACATATATTAGTAGTGGAAGTTGTAAGGGTTAATGATCAGCTGAACAGAACAAAAAACTCTTATCCATGATGCTGGCCTAATAAATGGTATTTAAAGTGCTTTTTTTAAAGTAGAAAGTTTTCTGAAAGCAAGCAGTCAAATGATTATCATGTGTATGATAGCCTGAAGCCTTTGCCAAAGTATAGAACTTTATTTTGGACATGGAAATATTTTCTATTCTTTCTTTTAAGGGAGCTGATAGTACAAAATACTGATCCTTTGGCTAGCAAAATGTAGATTTAAGGACTGGTTTTTTCCATGTTAAATGGAATAATCAAAGGCAAAGTTGACCTGCTCTAAATGCATTTGTAATTGATACCTTTGAATATGTGGAGTTTATAAAAGGTCAAGTTCTTTAATAACAGATAGCTGATTTTTTTTAATATCTGTTTAATGTCCCTAAGCACAATAGAGTTAATCAAAGCTGAAGTCCTTCTCGTAAATGCTGCTTCTAATTGTCTCTAGGATATTGAGCCTGTTATTTTGGCTGTGTTTTGTTATGTACAAATGTTCTTTAGTTTAGTGATTTCCATATAATCCTGCTGCCTTGGAGGTATCTAAAGATACAGCAGATGAAAAGTGTCAAGAAAATGTATTTTTAATCCTGGTCATGCATTCTTTTTAATGACCTTTTAAAAAGTAACATACTAGCATTTGTGTAAAAATACCTTTCAGTCCCTTATATACATTTAATTATTGTATGTATTTATTGTTTTTCTGTATACAGGCTTTATTCTGTACCTTATAATTAGCTACATTATTATGCAGCAGATTTCTTATCTAATCCTTTTTCTTGCCAGCTGCCTTATCGGTTGTGTTCTCTGCCAGTCTTTGCAATCACAAAATGACAGGGTGAGACAGCTGGGTCAGTTCTGTTTCCCTGGAGAACTTAGGAGCCTTCCAGAGAGATGTGAAATGCATCATTTCCCTCCTTTTGTACAGAAAAAGTTGTGGATTTGTTAGGCAGTTGTACATAGTCATTAGTTGATCTCTGTCTCCTGTAAAACAGCACTCAAAGAATGCCCTATATCTTTACAAATTAAAGAGAATTATAATATAGGAACACTTAATTAGAGGTTTGTCACATGTTGCCTACAAGGTTTCAAACATTGGGCACTTACTGAAATCCTTGGTGTGTGCTCCTCAGTAGGCAATTTTAACTGTTCTAAAGTGTTTTACCACCATCACGTTCTGGAAATTCTGTTCTGTGTTGTGGATGTGTCTTAGCACAGGAGCAGTAGTTGGAATTAGACATATTTAAGATACAATTATAGATGTAACTCCTGGGATGGGGAAAAGCCCCCTCAGCTTAGGATGCACTAGAACAGCCCTGAAGAAAACCTCTCATTCTCTAGGATGTCCTGTTTCAGACAGTGTGGAGCTACCTTGATGCTCTCTTTTCACAGAATAATCACAGAATCCCAACCTGGTTTGTGTTGGAAGGGACCTTAAAGCCCATCCAGTGCCACCCCCTGCCATGGGCAGGGACACCTTCCACTAGCCCAGGTTGCTCCAAGCCCCGATCAACCTGGCCTTGGACACTGCTAAAATAGTTCTTTATTTTAGAATAAATAAAGTAGTTCTTTATTTTAAGCCTACCACTTGCTAGTGTTGGAACAGTTTCTGGTAGGAGAACTTTAGCTTGAAATGGCTTTGGATCTCAACATTTTTCCTTTTTTTGAAAAAACAAGTGAAACAGAGGCCGGGAAAAGATTTAAACTTTTATGCTGGGTTTCTTAACAGATTTGATTGGAGACAAGAAATAAAAATTAAATTTGCTTACCAGAAGTTAGAAAGTGTAAACAAATATATCCATAATCATAGTTTCTTTGTCAGCTCTTATTCTGGTCACTAGCGAAGGGGAGAAACTTAGAAAGAAGTTTTGATATTAAACATGTTGAATACAACTAATTTTTTGCAGCTGGTGGTCTGTGAGAATTTAGTTTCTTCCCTGGTATCAGTTACTATTAAAAATCACTTAATTCCTACACATACAGATCTATAGTGAATCTGTTTTAAATTTTCTTTCATAGGTTTTCACTGACCTTAATTGATACCTTGGACACTCTTGTGGTAAGTTTAATCAGTTGATAAGCTTTGATAAAACAAAGAGATTGTCTTCTGATGCTCAGACTTATTTTTAGAATTCTTTTTCGTGACCGTTGATCCCTGGCTGTGTTTGAAGTGACTGTTGCTTGTGGGAACTTTGAAGTGCTGTGGGGATGGAGTTTGGAGTTGGTTGTAATAAAACTACAGCAGTTCTTTCACGTTTCATTGATACTTTTTTATATTGCTTTTTTTGACTCTAAACACAAAAGAGTTTGCTTTCCCTTATGGTCTAAAGCAAGAGGCTCAATTAGTGGTGGGCACCTCTTAATAACCACTGATGTATTTCTGGTTTTAATCGTATGTATGTATTTCTTGGGTAACTTTGTGTGCACTGAAATATCCTGTATGCAAATACACTGTGACTGCATTAGCTCTACTGGAACTGAACACCTGCTCACTATTGTATTCCAGGTGTTGAATAAAACCAAAGAGTTTGAAGAGGCTGTAAAAAAAGTAATAAAGGATGTTAATTTAGATAATGACATAGTTGTGTCTGTCTTTGAAACCAACATAAGAGTCCTTGGGTGAGTAACTTCTGTTTCCAAAACTTCTAAAAATGTGGATTTTAGTCAGTGTCTTTAAGATACCTTTCTGTGCTGTTCCACCTATTTGAAACAGTTGTGACTTTGTGAGTTTACGTGAGAGTGGTTTAAAAAGGCAAGGCAGGACTTGCTGCAGTGGTGCTGGATCAAGCTGCCCCCATCTCACTGCCACAGTGATTAAAAATCAGCTTTGCTGATTAAGGACCCCACGTGCATGCTGAGGGAGCAGTGGGTTTGCTTAAGAAAAACAGGCTTGCAAATGGCTCTGTTCAATACTTGATTTACCAGATTTTGATACTTGGGATCATAGATTATTTCCACTTGGAAGGGACCTCTGGGGCTCAATGCAGGATTAGAGCATGTAATTTTAAGTTATTATATGCCATTTTAGAGGTCTTGGTTGCTATTCCTGTCTAATATTGATGCATCAACGATTCCAATGATAAACAAGAAGAATTGCTTCAAAAGACTGGTAGCTAACCTTGATTATAATGGGAATTGCATCAGCAGTCTAAAAATGAGGGCCACAGTTATGTACGTGTCGTCTAAATTGTAGAGAGTTGTCCTTGCTGTTCAGTTGAACATACCTTTTGAGATGTGGATAATTTCTCTTGTGTTTAGAGGTCTCCTAGGTGGGCACTCAGTGGCAATCATGCTGAAAGAAAAAGGTGAACATATGCAGTGGTACAATGGTGAACTCCTGCACATGGCAAAGGAACTGGGCTACAAGCTTTTACCTGCTTTTAACACCACTAGTGGTCTCCCTTATCCAAGAGTAAGTTCTGTTTCTGTAATGCAGGATTACAGCTGTAATCAAGACTTCTGTTGTTTTGATTTTATATCTGTTTCCAAAATAATTTCTGAATTTATTAAGTGGACAGAAAATCGAAAGCTGATAAATTGCAGGTACTCTGAGGAGCCAGGAGTAGTGGGATATTTACAAAATTAAATTTCCAGGAGCACTTGTGATGTTCTGCCCGATCTGTTGCTAAAAAATTGCTTGGATTAGATTTTTAGAGTGTATTCTCTTATTCAAATGTCTAGTGAACCAGGCAATAGGTTCTTGTTTGGGAGGGTTGAGATGTAGAGTATTTGCGGATAGTTCTCTGTGCATGTCTAAGTTGGCAGGGCAAAACCAATGGGATCTGTTTTTTCTTGTCTTTAGAAAGAGCATAGATTATATACTTGGTCTGTAATCACAGGAGTGTAAATTCTTTCAGCTAGGAAGAATAAAGATGTTAATCTCTATTTTTCTCTAGGTTAACTTAAAATTTGGAGTAAGACATCCAGAAGCACGAACAGGAACAGAAACTGATACCTGTACAGCTTGTGCTGGTACCTTGATCCTTGAGTTTGCAGCTTTAAGTAGATTCACAGGAACATCTATATTTGAGGTTTGCTTTCCATGGTACTTTATTTTTTGCCTTAGGTCTTTAGCATTCTGTTTACATTTTGTAATTTTGGAAAAACAATTCGTGAAATGGATGTCTTAGCTGTGCTGCACAAAAACATTTGTATATGTTGAGATTTGTAGTGTCTGTGGGCTTTCTTCTAAGGTTTGATTTTTTTTATTCGTTTTTTAGATCATAGGAAATAATTTTGGTTGCAAGTAGTTAGAGTAATACAGAAGTAAACAAGAAAAATATTCTGAAGATTAGAAGGAGTTCTGAAATTGTTAGACATGAAACATCCTATTCCTTTCCTAGCATCTTAATTGAAATAGCCAAAAGAATCACAGAGTTTAGTGTCTGTGTTTCCCTAATTCCCTGTTGTTGTTGCAGGAATATGCCCGGAAGGCACTGGATTTTATCTGGGAGAAGAGGCAGCGCAGCAGCAACCTGGTGGGGGTCACCATTAACATCCACACTGGAGACTGGGTCCGCAAAGGTGGGGCCTGACCCACAGGCAGCGAGCAGGGGAGAGTTCATAAAGCCCCAGCATGCTTATCTGGACTGTTGAAAGATATTAATGGGATAGGCAGTGGAGAAACCTGCTGCCCCAAAGCCTGGCTCTGCTCTGAGAGAGAAAAGCCCTCTCTGCTAGAGAAACTGGTTTTATTCATGGCAAAGTGTTCCCTGATCCTTTTTAACACCGAGAGGGAAATGCCCTGGGGTGAATTTTCAGAGACTTTGCTATAAATACATAGGAAAAAGATAAATAGGACGGGAGAAGTGATGTCCTGTGAAATAAGTGACTGCAATGCATGTCTGTCCATATTATTATGTGCACTGGTAGTGCAAAGCCTTTGGCATAGACACACAGCATTGTGTCTCTGCTTCCATCAGTACCTTAATTCCAGTGAAAGGAAGCTTTTCCTTTCACTGGAAGACCCTTCAAAATCAAAGTGGGAAAATGTGAAAAATACCCATGTCACTACTTACAGTAAACCCACCTTTTTCTTTTCTCCTGTTCCTAGATAGTGGAGTTGGAGCAGGAATAGATTCATACTATGAATATTTATTAAAAGCCTATGTCTTGCTGGGAGATGACAGTTTCCTGGTAAGATTTAACACGGTAAGTTATCACCTTGCTCAGGTTTGTGCCTTCTGCAATACAAATTTCAGAGTAATTGTGTTGTCAGCTGTTAGACTGAGAAGGGATCTTTAGCAGAATTTCTGTGACTTGCGCTGTGTTTAGTGCCAGCTCTTTTTACTGAGGGTTTTTGCTAATCTTGGGTGATTAGCTGTCACCTGAACAATTACTTTAACCCCATCCAATAAAAATCAGAACTTTCTAGGCCTTTAGCCATGTTCCCAGTATGGGAGAAGCTGTATTTCCAGATCATCTGGGAGAGTGCAATACTGCAAATGTTTCTGTAATAGAATGTAAGGGCCTCTTCTTCCAACCCATTGTACAATTTCATTCTGTCCTGGAGCAACAAAAAAATCAAAGTGTGGATCTTGCTTTGCACTCAGATCCTCAGGCCCGGGATACATTTAAGTATACAAGCTGAAAACCNGAACAATTACTTTAACCCCATCCAATAAAAATCAGAACTTTCTAGGCCTTTAGCCATGTTCCCAGTATGGGAGAAGCTGTATTTCCAGATCATCTGGGAGAGTGCAATACTGCAAATGTTTCTGTAATAGAATGTAAGGGCCTCTTCTTCCAACCCATTGTACAATTTCATTCTGTCCTGGAGCAACAAAAAAATCAAAGTGTGGATCTTGCTTTGCACTCAGATCCTCAGGCCCGGGATACATTTAAGTATACAAGCTGAAAACCACACTTAGATTTTTTTTTTTTTTAATTCATAAATTACTGAGCAACTTGGTCAGCATTGTAATTCTTTCATAAAAATATTATTTCTTTTGAAAATAGCAATATCCATTAAAAACAACTTAGATCATAAAATGATTTTATATCATGTAGCATGGTTTTTTTATTAGAAGTGGAATAATTCCATAGTTAAAGGCCTGTTGTAACACTTTAGATGTAATGATGATTTCATGGTCCTAAGGGGTAGCCCCCAGTGTTACATTTTCCTTGAGCTACATCTAAGTGTTTCCTGTCAGTTTGGCTCATATGCTGAGGATTGCTCCATCTGAAAACAAGGTTTATGGTTGGAAGTCTGCAACATGGCAAATAACCTAGTAGGTTTAAAAGTTCTTCTGAGCCATCTGGCCCAGCTGCTTTGTTTGGGTTTTTTAACCTCCTTTTCCTCCTGAGATCCATATGCTTTGGAATTCTGTTGTTCAGAGAAAGCAATTTCAGCTTGCTTTAGAGCCTGCTTTAAAATTCAGCCATAACAAACGTGCCTTAACTGTGATAGTTCTGGTTTATCACATGGCTGCTGGATATAGTTTTGTGTGTGTGTGTCTTCCTTGGAAATGTGGTAAGTTTTGCAAGTGTAATACTGTGGAGCTTTTCAGTATTTACTACACTTGGTTTTAGTTTGCAAAACTAGAGATTAGTGGCACTGCCAAATGTAGTAATGATTGGGAATGTAGTACTGGCTTTTCCATTCAAATACTATGCCAGTCTGATCATCCATCTCTCTTTTGGGGAATGAATTGATACACAAAACTCCTGCTTTTCCTGATGTTTGGCAGCACTATGATGCCATAATGAGATACATCAGCCAGCCACCTCTTCTCCTTGATGTTCACATTCATAAACCAATGCTAAATGCTCGGACCTGGATGGATTCTCTGCTTGCTTTCTTCCCTGGATTGCAGGTAAGGTGTAAAACCCATGTAGAGATGGTTTCAATAACAAGGAAATGATTAACTGGGTTGGATATATGATTTTCAAGTCAAGCTCAGTAATCTGATTTTCAGAAATACTGGGGGGACATCCCTGGAAGTGTCCAATGCCAGGCTGATCGGGGCTTGGAGCAAACTGGGCTGGTGGAAGGTGTCCCTGCCCGTGGCAGGGGTGGCACTGGATGGGCTTTAAGGTCCCTTCCAACCCAAATCACTCCGGGATTCCATGATTTCTGTACTTAGCCTTCCAGTCATTTCAATGCTATGATGCAAATTAATGTGCTTTTTTTCTGGCTGTGTTGAGTATCAGGAAAAGTATGTTCACGTAATTTGCTTCCTTCACGAAAAATACTCATGAAAATACCATACTCATGAAAACTCATATCATGAAAATACTCCAGTTAAGCTGCCTTTTTACTAGTAACTGATTTTCTAGTTTGTATGCCACTGACAACTTTAAGATAAACTGAATCACATTTTTACCCCAGCTCTCTGTAAATGTCAGATGTCCTTGTTCTACATAGGCAATAATTTTAATGAGTTCACTGATTTTGCTTTAAAAACTCTTAAGGAGTATCTGTGACTTACACTGATAGAGATTAATAACTACAGGATGTAATGAGTGCTCTGTAGCTTTACATGAACTCACCGTGAGTGTTTTTAACCTTGAGTATTATTCCTATGCTTGGTGAATTAGTGTTACTTTGATTTTTAATTTTAGGTGTTGAAGGGTGATATTAGACCTGCTATTGAAACACATGAGATGCTGTATCAGGTTATAAAAAAGCATAACTTTCTTCCAGAGGTAAGATAGTAGTTTTTTGATTTTGTAAATCAAAAATTTGTATTTTTGATTGTGCAAACTGATTCTTACCTCAGTTTGAGCTGTCACAGATGCCCACATGAAGAACGAGCAGGTATATGTGTTACTCAAATCAAAGCCTCATTTCCACAACATTCTTACATCATTTGCAGTTCTGCATGTCTGACAGCTGAGAGAATGCTCTGAAATTTTGTATAATGTCTTTGAAAGTCAGCACACAAACTTACTGCAGATGCTGCAAGTCTTTGAGCAAGTCCATTGTGCCAGAAAACTTGTTTACCTGCTGAAGTGTGTCTCTAATCTGTGATGACCCAGATTATATTTGAAAGCTTCTGACTCCAGGTTTAATTTTGACTTTCCTCTAGTGTAAGCTTATTTCTGTTAGAGAACATTTTAGCATCACATTCACCTAGTGTGGTTATTGCACTAGAGCAAGGAATGCTAAGCACTGGAATGATTTTTTTTCTTTTTTTTTGAGTGCTTTTAAAATGGTGCGATTTGGCTCTTTATGAGTTTTTTGGTTGATTTTTTTGTGTTTTGTACTTACGAAGGAAATTTTAAAAGGTCAGGTACTTGTATTTAAGCCAACAGACCATCCCCATAGTGATGACTTGGTTTTAACCTTAGTATGAAAGAGTAGTGGATATATGACAGAAGTGGCTTTTCCCAGTGCAAATTAAGAGTGTCTAGATAGACTAGGAAATTTTTAGATAGCTGATTTCTAGCCTATGATATTAATTTAGAAACAGCTGCTTAACCATCTGTCAGTGTGTAGTGACACTTGACTGCACTGGAGGTGTCAGGTGGTAGGTATGTTTGTAAAAAATGGTGTTTATCAAAGCAAGGCTGGTTATACAGTTAACATAGAATTCAGATAAACCTGTATTTGGTTTGCATTCCTGCATTTATTTTTGTCTGTTCTTTTTCATCCCAGGCGTTCACAACAGACTTCAGAGTTCACTGGGCTCAGCATCCTCTGAGGCCTGAATTTGCTGAAAGCACCTACTTCTTGTATAAGGTACAGCCACATTCCTCTGACCTTTGAGCACTTTTTCTAGCACCTAGAATTTTGTTGCTGTTTTATTTCAATACAGAATTGAGTAGCATGTCTCCAGCTTAACTTATCCATTCAAGCCTAAATTATATTCAATTTAGGATATAAACAAGATGTAATGGTTATAAAAGTTTTTTTTGGTTTTATTTCATAGGCTACAGGAGACCCTTACTACCTAGAGGTAGGAAAAACCCTCATTGAAAACTTGAACAAGTATGCCAGAGTTCCCTGTGGATTTGCTGCAATGAAGGATGTTCGTACAGGAAGTCATGAAGACAGGTAAAGTTTGCACAATTATTTTTTTAAATATAAAAACACAGAAAAAGTTGAATTGCCCTGTGTAATTGAATTAATTGATCTTTGAGGAGTTGTCTGTCTTCAGTCTGATAACCAACTCTTAAATTACCCTTTCGTAATTGTATTGAACTGGTAAATGCATTGAAACAGTCTTTAAACTGTTTCCCTAGGGTTATAGGGTGCTCTGTAAGAATATTTTTAGTTTAATAACCTTTCATTTGTCTAAGAGCAGTAGATGAATTATGTCCAAACTAAATACGCTTCAAATCTCTAAGTTTGTCGGGAGGTTAATTTGTTTTTTCTATGATGCTCTTTTGTGCTGAATGTGCTGAATCATTTCCCTCCAAACACAGCTTCTTCCAAGTGGAAGGAATGCTAATGGAATTATGTCCAGCAGTAATAGTCATGAAGTCCTCAGAGATGGAGCACTAGGAATATTTATTTTACTGATGTTCTAGAAACGAGGAGATCTCCCTAAAGGACATCCCCTTTTTCTCCACAGGATGGACTCATTCTTCTTGGCCGAGATGTTTAAATATCTGTACCTGCTGTTTGCTGATAAGGAGGACATGATTTTCGACATTGAAGATTATATCTTCACTACAGAAGCTCATCTGTTGCCACTCTGGCTTTCCACTACAAACCAAACCATCTCGAAAAAAAATACAGTATGTAACGGCTCCAGTCTAAATCAGTTTGTGTGGTACACTTCCTTTTTTGAGGGGAAATGGAAGTAAAATCAGGAAAGGTCATAGTTTGAGGAAACGCATCAGTTTGAACACGTTGTTCAATAGGCACTATTTCATCATATTAACAGTAACAAGAGTAGGAATAATGACTGGATTCTGGACTGCTGAATCTTGAGATAAAAGAAAGGAATTACTAGATTTAAAAAGATAATCCCCACTTCTGTATAAATTGGAAGATAACATAGTAGGATATTTTTGTCCCCATTTTTCTTTTTTTAAATTTTTTCTAAAACCTAAGTTTTTCTTGTTTGTTTTAGCACATGAACAAATTTTGAGAGGTTTTTTGAGACAGCTGGGGAGTTAATTTGACAAGATACAGCTGCAGACAGATTTGGGATTTTTAATCAGTTTAGTCTATGCAGTAGGCACCTATTGCGTAAATATGAGAACACTTGTGGGTTTATAAATTACTTAACCTTCCCAAATAACCTGGAGTAATACAGCTGTGCTGTGAAGCATAAATCCTCACTTTTTTTGATTTTGTGGTCAATAAGGTGACATAATTTGTAAGGCAGTAAGAAAAAGGAAGAAGATAAAGAGAAGATGGTGTCTGAGACATCAAGGACACAAATTCCCTTATTTGTGCCTCTATTTTTAACATTTTCTAAGAGTTTTACAATAATGCCTGGATCAGAGGAAAAGGCTTATATTGTGTGTCAAGCCATGTGTCCTGGAAAAATCACCCTGTCTGATGGACTTCAGCATTAAGCAGTGACAAATTTTTAGTTATTTGATCTTAATGTCGAATGTTGGTTGTGTTTTAATGGGTCATGGGTTTGGTGTTAAATGTTCCTTCGGGGTGGAAATCCCACACACTCTCTGAAATGTTCTTTTCCCTGAGAAGTTATCTTTCCTCTTTGAGTTTTGGAAACAGAGGCTGTTTTCTGAACTGAGCACGAAGTTTTCTGAAGGGTCTGAAGGAGCATTTTATGCTACTTTTGCTCCAAATACAGGAATTTAATACCTTTGAGACAGGCAGGGTTCCCACAGCTGGTGCTGTGCTGGCCTAACTTGTTCTCTTGAGGACTGCATATGTTAATGAAAGGCCAGTAGAGAGGATAGAATAAATTGCTCAAATGCAGTTTTCAAAGCTCTTTGAGTCAAAGCTGCAAATGGGCACAATCCAAGTAAGAAAAACCCATTGAAAATGGAGTCAGGTGGCTGAAAGGCTGTGACGTCGGGTGTTCCTCTTTTATGGAATTTTATCCGTACAGATGGAATGTGTAAATGATTTTTAACATAAATACAGTGCTATTAAAACAAACTGTGAGAGACATACTTGGTACTATCAACCCAACATCCTGTTTGTACTTGCTCTCATAAACAAGAATGGCCATGTCTTAGTAACAGCCCTTCAGGTTTTTGGGTTTTAGGGAGCCTTTAAATACTTGATCTTTCATTGGCCAATATGTTGCAGACAGGATGGGTGAGTCTTTTCAGGTAGATAAATACTACAGTAATTTTTTTATGAGTTATAAAATGAGCTTGCCGGTTATCTATAACCAGTTATTTGCTAAGCTAAGGACATGCTAAATGTGGCTCCAAACCACCAGACGTGTTCCACATGGTTTCACATGTTACAAACCAGCAATTTATGCAGATGTTCACTCTGCTGTCTTTCCTGAAAATAGAAATTGTTTGAATTATATAGAGATTTATCCTTGCTCATCCAGACTTGCAAGTCTGTGTGGCTCCTGAGGAGGAGAAGCTTTTGTTCACATGAAAAGATGTGCCATTTTTAGTAAGAATGACCTAAAGCCTGCAGCTGGTCACTTACTGTAAAGCCAACATCAGGTGAAACCAGAATTACTCTCTTTACTTGTCCAGCACATAAAATACAGGGCACTGGCTTTGTCATGAGCAGGCTTGAGAAGTACTGTCTCCCAGCAGAGGATTAGCTCTTACTGCAGAAAAAAAAAAAAATCTAGAAACTGTATATAAATTTAGTAAATTACAAATTAGAATAGGTGTTGTGTTCATCTGTCCAAAGGGTTGCAGTGCACTGGCCCCCCCCTATTGCACTCAGCTGCCACATGTCCCCAGAACACAGATTACTAAAGTTAGGCTTATCTGTTGATGTTCTTTATGTAAAAATACAGCCTGCATTTTTTTACTCTGTATCTTTCATTTTAGACCACGGAGTACACAGAGCTGGACGACAGCAACTTTGACTGGACCTGTCCGAACACCCAGATCCTCTTCCCAAATGACCCCATGTTTGCCCAAAGCATCCGTGAGCCTCTGAAGAATGTGGTGGATAAGAGCTGTCCCCGGGGCATTTCCAGAGTGTAAGATGGATATTTCCTCTCTTTTTGTTAGCACAGGACTGAGTGGAACAGGGTCTGCTCTACAGGGAAGGAGAAGCATGAGGTGTGCTGGAGCTGGCAGTCCTTCTGGGATGGGCCAAAGGGATGATTCCTGGTCACAGGAAAAATCACTTTGGATTTCTCTGGCATCCTCAGCAAGACTTAGTTTGTTTCCAGCTGGAATTAGCAAGTCTTTCAAAGCAAAAGGGGCTGAGTGAGCTGCATGCCTCGGCTGCAGCTCCCACTTGGACTATTGCAGGAAGTGTGTCTTTCTGATTTGTAAAATTTCTGCAGTCTCCTGAACAATTCTGAAAGTCTTTGTAGTAAGGAAATTATGCTGTCACACATGACTGCACCTGTTTTGAGGAATTTAGGGCAGTGTTGAGGCTGACAAAGTTTGTCCTCCTGACCACCTCTTCTATATTTGTATTTCGTGAACAAAACTGAGTTGCAGCTGTGTGAGGCAAACTGGGTTTGGTCAGTGTTGCAATAATGCAGACCATTTGCAAATGAGAGAGAGTATATGGCAGTTTTGTTATCAATACTGGGGGAGAGGTTCTGCACTCCAAAATTATTGATAATACAGACAACTTCAAAGAAAGGTAACTTGATTGAGAAGTTGCATTCCACTGAAGGTTTCACTCAGTGTATCAAGAATTCCAATCTTGTGATGACAGGGATAACACTAGAGTTCTGTTTCAAGGATAATCTGTTTTTTAAAGCTTTGATCTCTGATGTCTTTTGGCAGAGAAGAAAGTTTGGGAAGTGGACCAAAACCACCGTTGAGAGCCAGAGATTTCATGGCCAGTAATCCTGAGCACTTGGAGATCCTGAAGAAGATGGGAGTCAGTTTGATCCATCTGAAAGATGGACGAGTACAATTAGTGCAGCACGCAGTGCAAGTAAGATGACCTGGCAGGATTTTATTTTTTAGAGCTCTCAGCAAAGTCCTCCTAGCAATGACACTTGACACCTGGAGCTTCAGGAGGGACAGCCACCCTGTGGAAGGAGGCACATGAGCCGGATATTGTAGCTATATTTAGCAGGCTGATGCTTGTTAATATTTTGCCTCAGCGACACTTTCAACTAGTCTTCCACTAAATCAGGTAGAGGCTGCTCATGTTGAAGCGATGTAGCCAGCAGCATCTTGGCTGAAAACACTGCTTTCAGCGTAAGATACTTCCATCTCTTTATGAGGTCTCTATATTTGTATGTTTTCAGTCTCCTGGGTGGTGCAGGTGCTAAATATTTTGTGCAACAAAGCATGAGTGCAAGTGAGCATCCACCCTGTGTGTTAGTCTTTTTAGCAGTGGTCCAAGCAAACACAACTTCAGTTTCTTTTCCCCCAAGTTCCTCAAACCTTTAAGATAAAATTGTTTATTGATTCTTTTCTCTGCAGGCAGCAAGTTCCCTAGATGCTGAGGATGGCTTACGGTTCATGCAGGAAATGATTGAACTCTCCAGCCAGCAGCAGAAAGAGCAGCAGCTCCCTCCTCGGGCTGTCCAGATTGTTTCTCATCCCTTCTTTGGCAGGGTGGTCTTGACTGCTGGGCCAGCACAGTTTGGGATGGACTTGTCCAAACACAAAGCAGGGGTATGTGAGATGTGGGTGTGTCTGTTCCTTTCCCTGTTGCACAAGCCTCCGTTGACAGTGCTGCTGTTGTTTGAGGACATCCAGCTGATCCTCCAGGTGATCAGTTAATTACAGTGGTTAAACAACAGGGCCCAGCAGTGACAATGGCAGCAGTGACAGTCATGGGGATGAGTGGCTTATCTGTCTGTGCTCTGTGCTCTGCTCCTGAGTCATCAGCCATGGTTTAGGATTTAAAACACATGCACAGTATGAGTTGCAAAGCAAGCTTATCCAGTCTGCAGTATACAGCTAAGGAGATGGTGATTTAGGGGAAGTTTCCCTCCCATGTCAGCCAGGAGCTGGCAGAAGCTTTTTAGAGTTAGAGCAAGTTGTTCTAACAAAAGCTNCTCCCTCCTCGGGCTGTCCAGATTGTTTCCCATCCCTTCTTTGGCAGGGTGGTCTTGACTGCTGGGCCAGCACAGTTTGGGATGGACTTGTCCAAACACAAAGCAGGGGTATGTGAGATGTGGGTGTGTCTGTTCCTTTCCCTGTTGCACAAGCCTCCGTTGACAGTGCTGCTGTTGTTTGAGGACATCCAGCTGATCCTCCAGGTGATCAGTTAATTACAGTGGTTAAACAACAGGGCCCAGCAGTGACAATGGCAGCAATGACAGTCGTGGGGATGAGTGGCTTATCTGTCTGTGCTCTGTGCTCTGCGTCATCAGCCGTGGTTTAGGATTTAAAACACATGCACAGTATGAGTTGCAAAGCAAGCTTATCCAGTCTGCAGTATACAGCTAAGGAGATGGTGATTTAGGGGAAGTTTCCCTCCCATGTCAGCCAGGAGCTGGCAGAAGCTTTTTAGAGTTAGAGCAAGTTGTTCTAACAAAAGCTTTTCTAGAAGGCTCTATGTAGATGGAAGAGGGCAATACCACAGAGGCAGGAGTCCCTATGGGAAGCAGTAGGAAAACCCACGTTGCAGCCCCAAAGAGGAGTTCCAGACTAGCGGTTCACAGGAGAAAAATTTGTGGAGACAACGCTTCCCAGGTGTAGACAAACCACACTGATTATGAGAATTAGGTTTTTATTCAGTCGTTCTTTGCTTCTAGAGCTCCAGTTTCAGGGCACAGATTGTCCGCACTGACACAAGACAACACTAAATGCATTAGAGTGACTGATGGAACAAAAATACTTGGGAATCTTTCACAAGCATGACCATAGTGCTCTAAGTCTCTCTTTATTTTTGGTTTTTTTTTCCAAACAGACAAGAGGATTCGTTGCAACCATTAAGCCATATAATGGATGCTCAGAGATCACTAATCCTGAGGCAGTGAAAGAAAAAATCGCTTTGATGCAGAGAGGCCAGTGCATGTTTGCTGAAAAGGCACGAAACATTCAGAAAGCTGGAGCAATAGGAGGCATTGTCATTGGTAAATACAATTCCAAGTCCTTGATTTGTGTAAATGTAACCTAATTTTACAGATTTGAAGATACAGGAAAGCTGACAAGCTTTGAGCTGAGAAGCACAGCAATTGTGCTCTCAGAAAATGAAGAGATGTTTGGGGTTTGTCTGGTTCTGTGTAGACACAAGTTGGGATGGGGGTTGTCAGTGTTTTTGCAGATTAAAAATTGTTACTGTAAGGATTGCAGGGTGCTGTCAGTACTAACTGNACAAGCATGACCATAGTGCTCTAAGTCTCTCTTTATTTTTGTTTTTTTTTTCCAAACAGACAAGAGGATTCGTTGCAACCATTAAGCCATATAATGGATGCTCAGAGATACCTAATCCTGAGGCAGTGAAAGAAAAAATCGCTTTGATGCAGAGAGGCCAGTGCATGTTTGCTGAAAAGGCACGAAACATTCAGAAAGCTGGAGCAATAGGAGGCATTGTCATTGGTAAATACAATTCCAAGTCCTTGATTTGTGTAAATGTAACCTAATTTTACAGATTTGAAGATACAGGAAAGCTGACAAGCTTTGAGCTGAGAAGCACAGCAATTGTGCTCTCAGAAGATGAAGAGATGTTTGGGGTTTGTCTGGTTCTGTGTAGACACAAGTTGGGATGGGGGGTTGTCAGTGTTTTTGCAGATTAAAAATTGTTACTGTAAGGATTGCAGGGTGCTGTCAGTACTAACTGCTGAGGAAGAATCGGGATAGAAATGAAAAGTGGAGGAAAACACACCAGGTTGGGGTTTGCTGTGAAGTGACTGGGCAGGGGAGGCTGCTCCAAGTTCAGCTGATCTAATGGGAAGTTTGCCCTTCCTCTGGTGTGTTCTGCTTAGATGACAACGAGGGCAGCAGCAGTGACACAGCCCCTCTATTCCAAATGGCTGGGGATGGCAAGAACACAGATGACATCACCATTCCCATGCTCTTCCTCTTCAACAAGGAAGGGAACATCATCCTGGATGCCATCCGGGAGTATGAGGCTGTGGAGGTGCTCCTTTCTGATAAAGCAAAAGACAGAGGTAAGGTTAGAGGTGATTTATGTAAATCCAGCTCCCATCTGTGCCATGGCACAGTGGAAAATGGACAGGAATGATTTGCACTGCAGCCCAGAATTGCTGTGGTTTTGTGTTTGACACTGGAATTAGTTTTTTATTAAGCAAGCCATTATCTGAGAGATATCATTGATATCCACTCCCCCCACGAGGTAACATCCAGAAATGCTGTTCCTAAATGTCACGTTGGCTTGTGAGAAAATCCAGCCCTTTGGATTTCTTTGGAACCCTTTTTGTCATCAGCTGCTTTGAAGTAGCATCAGGAACAGCGTGTTTCCAGTGCCCTACATTGTGAACATCTCTCCCTCACCAAGATCCCCAGTGACATTCCTGGGACCCAGAAGGAGAGATGAGTGCTAGAACTATTTTGCCTGTCTAAGGAGAAGTGGTTAACATGAGAAATGAGGCTGCTGACCTCAGATGTTTCATGGGTGTTCTTGTATAATGCAAGAAAATTGCAAGCTAATACATTCCCAGTTGAAACGTTTGAATGCAGCAGAAAATTCCAGATTTTCCTCTTGTAAGCCTTCCTTGTAGCACTGCTGTGTCCAAGAAGAGTAGGTAAGAACAAGTATCTCTAGAAAATCAGCCTATTTGCAAAGGGGATATGCCAAAATCTTGTCTTGTTTCTTTCTAACTTACAAATCCCTCCTGTTTGTAACTGTGCTAAGTGCTCTGACAAAATGCTAAATGCAAGTTAGCTCTGCTTTGAGAGTTTGTAATCCATATCTGCTTCTTCCCCCCTCCTCGTGCTTCCGTTTGGAATCCCAGCAACAATCTTTAAAGGTAAAATGATTCCAAACTACATTATTGATAGCAGTAAGTATCCCATGTCAACAGTGGCATGTGCAATTAAATTCCCTAAAAATCCTGAAGTATCAGTGTCCTGCTTATAGCCATGAACATCAAACCCAGAGAAATCTGCATGACTCAATTGGGAAGTTGTCGGGAGCTCAGCCGGGACATGGGAGACGTGTGTTACTTGCTTTGAGTGGGGAGGCTCTGGCTTTGGCTCTCTCAAATGCACAGTTCAGTAAACTTAGGAAACTGTCCAACTCCCATGTGCTCAGATGTGGGATCCTGGTGGATCTGGGAGTGCTTTAAAATCCAGCATTAAAGTTCAGTGCACGCACTGGATATTTGCTTAAGGCTGAAGGAGGGTAACTGGCACTGACCCATGAGTCACTCCTGAAGTTTGAGGAACCAAAATGAGCCTCAATGTATTGTCTGCCCTCATGTAAAATGTGTTTAAAAGGCTTCCCTCCTAGCCCTCTATAAAATAATATTCCTCAGTACCATTACATTTTCCTATCACTGGAAAGTCTGCTGTTCCTTAAAGAAATAAGGCCAAGGGAAGTGACCTTGCTTTTGGAATACATAATAAAATGTTGCATTCCTGCAGTTGTTTTAACATTTTTTTTTCTTTTTTCCTTCCCTTTCAAAGACTTGGAAATTGAGAATATGGACCAGAAATCATCTGAAAATGATTCACACAAACCAACTTCTGAGGAAGCTCCTTCAGAATCTCAGGATGCTGGAGCAGTCAGTGAGGAGCCCGAAGGAGGAGGAGAAAGCTCTGTTGTTGGTGACCCCGCTCCTTTGTCCCCTGCCAGCGCAGACAGTGCCAGTGTTTCCGTGGCAGATGCGGATCCCCACGCCCCTGGAGCCGCAGAGGCCGGTGCTCCGGAGCCAGCTTGTACACCAGGGGACAGCCAGCCTCAGGAACAAAACACCCAGACAGAGGCCAGTTCTAAAGCTCACTGGGATAGTAAAGTCCAGCCTATGGAATCCATATTAGCAGACTGGAATGAAGATATAGAAGCATTTGAAATGATGGAAAAGGATGAGCTATGACTTGTAATAGTAACTTATTTGTTAATAAACAAATGGAGACCTCTTTGGGTAGAAGTGAGGCCCTGATATCCAAGAAAACATATTCAGTATTGGGATGAGCAGCCAGGTGTCACCTGGAAGACAACACAGAATTCCAGCACAGGCTCTTTGTATGTTTTAATTTTTCCTGTTTAAAAATGGGAACGTGCAATCAAAGCATTTGTGAGGCCCCGTGGCTGGTGCTGTTCCCCAGGCAGGGACGAGCCCGACTCATGCCTTCCAGGCTCCAAGGGGACTCCTGGGGCTCTGCAAAGCAGGAGTTGAGCAGGGTGGGGTGACAGACCATGGAATGGTTCTTGATGGGGCACCCACCCCTCCCCAGCCAAAAGCCTTCCTTACAGCAGCAGGGGAATTGTTTCCAGGTGTTTGCACAGCTGGAGGCAGTCTGGTTTTGTCTGACATATCACAGTGCTGCTCATCACTCCTTGCACCCCTTACCAAGAGGACCCACACGAGGAGTTCCCCTCCTGCTCTGCTTCCAGCTGGAGGAATTGTACAAACCAAAGGCGGAGTGTGAGCAGGTCCCATCAGTGGGGCCACCAGGAAAAGGTGTGGGAAGGTCCTGCTGGAGGGAAACAGCCAAGGCAGGTGTTGAGTCCCAGGTGTCTCCCTTGGCCTCCCAGGTGGAAAAACTCCCCGAAATCTGAAACAGTCTCTGAAAGGACACAGCTCCATCAGCTGTAACAAAACCTTTTTCTACAAGTTTGACTTCCAACAGCTTGACTTCACTGTTCTTTTTATATCCAGCTCCTGTATGTGGTGTTTCAGGCAGGGAGGCTCGGGCCAGGGGAGAAGCCAGCAATTCTGGCTGTTGGGTTCATAGTTCAGAGTTCAGGGTGTTGCTCCAGGCTCTGGAGTTTGTTACAGGTAAGTGGGAGTCCGAATTTGTTATCTCCATTATATTTAAGTAAAAATGGGGAAGTTTAAACAACATAGAGGCATTTTGACTGTGTCCAAAGAAACTGCCAAAAACTAATTAACTAGATTTATATAAACTGCTTTTAGTGAATTGTGGTTCAAAAAATGGTTTTATATTAAAGACTAAATGAACACTGCCTATATGCTGCACCAGGCTAAAAATGCAGGTTTATGTTCATCATTGCAATGGAGTAAATAAACAGGAAGCCCCACTCTGGACTGCACCTTTGATTTAGCTGGTGAAATTACACGTGCTGAATATGCAACTGTTAATTAGCACAGCCATACTCTGTATTTATACTCTGTACAGTGAGCAGAACAATCCCAGGCAATGTTGAATCCATGTACTCAGCCACACTTGCTTTCAAAAGTCTCAGAATGCACAGGCACCTTTTGAGAGCATGGCAGTCCATCTAAATATCATCCAGAACTTTAAATCACCAGGGTAGGAGGGAATTCGAGGAGGAATAGTGAGTAAGTGTCCTTTGAAAGAAATTAGCTCTTAAATGGAGTTGTCATTCCTTTGCACAAGTAACTGTCTGGAGGTTTGGACTTGAAGCAGCTGGGGGTTTTCAGCTGGGAATGTTTTTATTGATGGGTTTTGTTACATGAGCTCATAGAAAGCATTTGACCATGGGAGCCTTGTAAGTGTCCTTGGTTCCTTGGAGCCCTGGGAGCACCAGGACATGGCCAAGTGCAGGATCAAACCATGAGGTGCAGATCAAATGTTTTCACTCAGAGAATTCCGCTGATCTGTCAGTGCTCAGTGCCACAAAAGGAGCATCTTTGTTCCCATGCTTTTTGACATGGACATCATCTTCTTGGTAGCTCTTTCAGTGAAAATAGAGTTATTTTTATATCCTTAGAGCCTCTGGTCATTACTATCTCAATATAGCAGCTAAAGGTTTTCTTTTTGTTACTTGCTGATTTAGGTGTAGATGTCAGATTCTATTAAAAGGTTAACCTTCCTTGTCATCACCAGCTCATTTTTAGTAACTGCTTTCTCCACCTGTTAGTAGAGCAGCAGGCTTTACCTTTCAGGGATCCCAGAACTCCATATGGATTTAGGGGGCAGCATTTTGGTGGTGGCCTACCTCAGATAACTGTTGCGTCCTTCCTTTTGGAGTGGTTTTTGTTTCATTTAGTTCTGCTTCACCTTTGAAACCATCGCGAGAGCCATAGCTTTGTTTACAGAACTGAATCAGGCAAGGTTGACCTTTTGGGAAAGAGGCTTAAATTGGGGGCACCGTTTTATCAGGTTATTTTCACTTTGTGTTTCCTTATGAGGACATAGGCTTTAGTTTAACCTGTTCATATCATTCTGGAAAGAATTCAGTTTTCTGTTACTATCATCTTAAAAAGCAAAAAGAATGTATTAATCAAAAAGAAAAACCCTTTTGGAAAGGGGAGAGTGTTCTTCTCAAATGTTTGGAAGTCTGCTCCCTGCATTTGGAATATTGCTCCTAGATCATTAATCAGGAATCACCCTTTGTGTATAGCATTGTACATTTCTTTGTATGGTATTGAACACTGAAAAATTCAGGAATCACAGCTGCAACTAGCACTTACTCCATGCCATGTAATTCAGATCAATTATTTTCTCATTTGATCTTAGAGGAATCTTCTTAATTGTTTACATTTATTGTTTCTTAATGAAGTTTGAGAATGAGCCCAGCTCTGGTTCTCTTCCTCCTGCCAGTGTCCCTGAGTAGGCACCAATGAGTGTGTGTTGAGAGGTGAAGAACAGGACATCTTATGCAACAGGCGTCAGTCAGAACATAGAAAACAAACCATTCTGTGAATGAAAATTGTATGTTCAGATTTTATAAGATTTTTGGTTTGTTTTTTTGTTGTTTTTTTTTAGCCAGACCAATTTACAGCCGTATATTTTCTTATGGAAGATGTCTAATTACAGGTGCTGTAACACTATTGTTGGGTTTTACTCTCTGGTGATAAGTGTACACGATATTTCTAAGGGCAACTACGTACTGTGATGTAAAAGTCTGGGCTAAAATGTACATAATCCGTGTACATAATTGTGTACTTGATTATAACTGCTGATTGTAAAGATTTAATAAAATGTAAATATTCTGGTCAAGCTGTGCTGAACTGATGCTCATTGCTGTTGGCTGTCATTTTCAGCAAGGCGGTCACACCAATCCTTCGCTGGCAGCCTCGGTGGGGGGATGGAGCAGGTTCGTGGCTGCCACCCTGGAGAAGCCTGAAATTTCTCCCTGGGAAGTTGGCTGAATCCAGAGGTATTGTAATAACCAAAAAAACACCTTTTCAGTCTAGAACTGAAACTGGACAGGCTCTCAGCAATCAGATATAATTGGACTATTTCAACCTCTCTTTTCTATGACTTGGGCATTACTTTATTTTTAAAATACAGAATCCAGACCATCAAAAGTTCATTTTGACTGCTGCACCTGTTTTATTTAGAATGAAAAAAACAGGTTTCACTTGGGCCTGATGAGGTGAGTCTTGGAGGGGTGTGTCCCTCATCCTTCCTCTGTTACGAGCTCTCCTCCACCACCTCCATTCCTGTAAATTCTTCCTCTCTTGAAATTAGGATTAAGAAAATTAGGATTAAGATGCAGGAGCCCTAAATTCAACTCCTTGTTCAACTGCTGAGCAGTGTTCATGATAAGAAGTAGAAACCATTGCCAAACCATTGCTAGGGAAGTGCTAAATTCCCTCAGCTTACTCTTTCCTGTGTTCTGGGAACATGAGGATTTAGGGACTGGAGTACTTTGGAGCAAAGGCCCTTTCTGCCTCCTTCGAGGAACAAGGGACACTGCAAGTGTCCTGCACCCAGCTCAGGGGTCGTCAGAGGTGCTGCCTGTGCAGGCAGAGGGATGAGGTTGCTTCAAAGGCGAAAATAAAACACAGAATTGACAGCCAGGGTGGGCTGTCCCCCTCCCCGTATTTCTTTTATAACAAGAAATCAGGACTATTAAGGGGTTTATTTTTGGGTCTGAACAGGTTCTTGACACTCCCACTCCCCCGGGATGCTCCTTGCATGGATGGATGCCTGAAGGACAAGGGAGGCATGGTGACACTAAGTCCTCACCCTCCCTATTAAAACTGTATTTATTAATTTATGCCAGTGGTTGTCTTGAGGGCCTGTGGCTCAATTGTCACGTTTCCATTTTCCATGCAGGTCACCCAAAGCTCAACCAAAGGACTTGAGCTGCTCTGACTGAAACTCACCCACAGCTGCTGCTCATCCCACCAGTCACATCAGCTCAAAGCTGCTGTGGCAGGACTTCCATTTTCTCCCAAAGTGCTCCATGAAAAGGAAATGTTAATAAACGTTTCCAGCTGGAATGGAGCCTATAAAACACTGCTTGACCTGAGAAAGTTCACCCAGGCAATTAATGCCCAGCACGGGCAAATTCATCTTTCCTAATGCCTTGTGGAGAGCACAGGGTGATGGGCTGGGGCCCCTGCAGAGGAATTTTAGCCAAAATTGTGCCAAAAAGCCTGTGTGGTACTCACTGGTACCCAGAGGTGGTTTTGGGGAGCAGTGGGGCCACCCCGGGATCTCTCGGATGCCCCATTGGCTGCCACTGCAGGACAGACCTGATGGCAGCAGTGCAGGGCAGAGAATGAGAGGCAATCCAGAAAACCAGATTCATCCTTAAAAAACCCAACCCAAACCCCACCCCAGCATTTCTCTGCCCTTTGCCTGGGGCTGCCATCAGTCAGGAACGCCGGGCTGGGAAGCGTTTTGGGCACAGGCTTTGGCTCAGGGGATGCTCCAGGGTTCAGGGAGGGACACGGAGCAGCAACACAGGTGAGAAAAAGGATGAGCTGGTGGTGCTGATTTTGATGCATTTCAAGATTTCCCTATGGACCTCCTGGCAGGCACGTTGATGGTACAAGATGTGCTTGAGGCTCCCTGCTGCAGCAAAAGCCATTTCCTCGTCATCCTCTGGCCCAGTGCTCCTCAGGATTGAAGAAAATGAGCAAAAATGGCTTAGAAAGGCCTAAAGGGGGAAAAATCCGGGCAAAAGATGCTCAGATGAGGACAGAAAAGGCATCTCCGCCCCGTGCTGGCTCTCCAGCGCTTTTATGTAATGGAGCACATGGCTCCCCACGTTCCTTGAGGGGCTGGACATGGGTTCTCTGACTGCCAGGCTGGAGCATCTCCCTCAAATGATGTCAATCTTCACTGCACTGGCATTACAGCATCATAAAAAATTAAAGAGCTGCTATTTTGGGTAGCAGCTCTCTCCGAGTCAGTGAATAAATGCAGCTCCATATGACTCACTCTGGGGGATTATTAATAGACACAAAAGCAGAATGCCAAAACCCCAGGAATATGCTCTGTTCCCACACGGAGCTTTCTAGCTTCTCGCAGCAACTGCTCTTGAGAACTTTTTGTCTCAAAATTTAATTTAATATACTAGAAGAATTCATTATACAAATTTTCCGTTGAACTCGCACCTCAAAGGCTTTGGCAGGGGGCACTCTGCAGGGATGAAGGATGGTTGCTCCAGGGTACCAGGCTTCATCCAGGATGGCAGAGCAGCGGGGTGGGGAAAGGGACTCATTGCAAGAGGGAAGAATCACAGGCTTCTCCTTTTGCTGCCAAGGGTGTCCATGAGGCTGGTGTTGGAGTTGGCTTTGATGAAGGAGGTTCACAGTCCCACACGTGTTGATGAGGAGGATGATCCTGAGGGTGATGATGGTGACTCTCCCATCTTCAAACTCCAAGTGAGCATTTCACTGGATGTCATGGGTGTGTCATGGTGCGCAGCTAAACTGAAAAAAAAATACATGATTTTTTTTTATAAAATAAAGACATGAACATCTTTGAGTTCTATCAACTTTCCTATCTTGCAGTACCCTGAGCTGGGGCTTCTTTCCCTTTGCCACAACACCACAGTAACAATAACAGGAATTTCACTCAGTGCTTACCCAACTTTTTGGATGTCTGATCTCCCCAACAAGCAAGTAAGGTTTCCTTCCAAGGCCATCCCTGCATTTCTTGTCTCCTCTTCCCCAAACACCTACAGAATTAAATTAAACAGATTTCAGCCTGAAAAAGGAGACTTGCCCAGCAGTACCAGGACCCAAAGCAGGGTCTTGCAGTTCTCCAAAAAGCATCTTCCATAAAGCCACACTGGCAGAAGTGCCATAAATCTGTGCTTTCTCAGTGAACACCCTAAAAATTGCCTGTACCACACAGTGACCTTGGCTGAGATCAAAGCTTTTGATTTTCCAGAGTGCAAGTGCTGTTACTTCCCCTCTGGGCTGGGGCTGCCCCAGACAGGTAAAAGCTTCCTTAGCACAGGGATGTTGCTCAGCCTCCCCAACGCTCCACAAAGGACCTGAGTCAGGGCACTGGTTTTACAGTCATGGAATCCCAGAATGGTTTGGACTGGAAGGGACTTTAAAAATAATCTTGTTCCATGGGCAACCCGGAACAAGATTCCCTCCTGCCATGGGCAGGGGCACCTTCCACGATCACAGGTTGTTCCAAACCCTGTCCAGCCTGGCCTTGGACACTTCCAAGGATCCAGAGGCAGCCACAGCTTCTCTGGACACCCTGTGCCAGTGTCCCACCACCATGGTGGAACTGGAAACCACCCTTTCTGTGCAAAGCCCGTGTGACATTTGCTCTTTGACAGACACACACATCACCCAGCCTCTCCTATCCACTCCTGGCTGGTGTGTCAGCCAGGCTGATCTGGAGTTGAGTCATTGCTAACTTCAAAATGAAAGCGACAGGAAATTACTGTTTTACAGACCTGGTAAAACCAAAATAGCTGAGAACAGAGTATTTATTTTCAGGCCGATTCTCGTGCGATGACAGCGATGTCTTCGGCGTTCAAACACATCTTCCTGGTGCTTCACTGACCCCTTCGCTCCTGTCTCATCATCCAGAGTTTCAATACCTGTTGTACTCTGGGGCCAGTCATCCACCTGGGTGCTCTCACACCAGGAAAGAGGCACACTGCAAAAAATCCTGGCCTGCTGCTGATCTCCCCCCTGCAGCCGTGGCAGCACCGGGTGCCATCCAGCTGCTGAGCTCAGAGCCGAATGCACGCAGAGACGACAGGATGAGGGCGTTCCTGGGATGAAGATTTCACCTCCTGTCGAAGCACTGCTGTTTACCAGGGCATGCAGAGGTGCAGTGAGTGAGCCTGGAGCCGTGCAGCCCATCCGTGGCCACAAAGGGCTCGTGGCAAGGCAGGACACAGAGATCGCTCTGCTGGATCCAGGCAGGGAGATCTAATTCAAAAGAACCAAGCCTCTGATTGAATTGCAAGGGAAGAAATTAATGTTAATTGGGGCGTGGAAGGGGCTGGGAGGGGGCACGGGTGAAGTGGAACTCCCAGTAATTAAACAACACAGCCCAAGGCTGAGCCTGGGGTAGGCAGCAGCTCCCCAGTTCCTCTCCCAATGCTTGGGGAAGGCTCCAAGGAGGAAAACTGGCACCACTCGAAGGGCTCTGGACAAAGGAGAAAGCACTTCAAGGGAAGAAGGCTGATTGCAAAACCCCTTCACCACAATTTTCTCCAAATCCCAGAAAATGATGTGGCGCTCAGGAAATACTGCATCAGCCTCCTAAAGAGAAGTTTAGGCCTCAAATCACTTCCCTAGCATTTGAGAGGAACCTTGAAAATCCCTTTACAGCCAGGCACAGCGTACCAGACAGGAGCAAGTTTCCTTCTCTCCCCAGCCTCCTCCTTTCCATGCTGCTGAATGTATTTTAGCAGAGCAAAGCAATGGGGAGGTAGAGCTCCAAGGAGAGCTGCATTTTCAGCCAGAGTAATCTGCTTATATTATTACAGACCTTCAGCTGCCACATATATTTAGACTTCTAACAAAATCTGCTAGGATTTTGCCAAGGTGGAAGAATTCCACCCTGGTGCCTCCTAGCCAGCAGCACGACAGCCTACCCAGGCCTTCAAATATTGCCATCTACAGGTCCAGCAGGGGGGCTGTAATTCATCCAGCAGTCTAAAGCACCTGCTGCTGGCTGGAATACAAGCACAGGTTAAGATGGGAATTGCTTTTCCTCTCTCACAAAACGTCCACCAAAGTGCAGGTCTCCAGTGCCAGCAGCAGCAGCAGCAAGGAAAATATTAAATAAAAGAACTATTAAAACTAAGAGGGGGCTGAAAGAAAAGACCACGATGTGTCTAACACTGTTTGTGTGGGGATGGTTACACACAAGATGTTCAGCACCTGGACAAGGAAATGTTTCAAAAGAACAGACCCAACCCCATCTCTCCTGCACTACTGTGAAAGCTTTCCAAAGTGCTTTGCAGAGAAGGGTTTGTGGGACCAAGCCCCAGGACTCTTTATTAATTAAGGTGTTTTAAATAATTGAAATGCACAGTCTCTCGACTCTCCAAAGCGTAGTCACCTGTGCAAGAGCTGGGGTAAAATACGGAAAAAAATCATATCCAGGAGGAGAGAGACATCACCATGAAGAATTCATCACAAAACCCAACAGCTCTGTAGCCCTGACAGATGCCACAGCCCCAGGAACAGCGATGTGATGGGAGGGAAGCAGAGAAAATGTCTCCAGGGAGGTCAGGATACTTGGGAGGGGCTGCCTGGCCAATGCAGCTGCTCAAGCGAGCAAGGATTTAGGGAAATCAGAGCCGGCTGGTGGGTTTTGACCATTAATAGGATAAAGCTGAATATGCCACAGAGGACCCTGACACTGAGCTTTTACAGGGGAAGCTGTTGAAGTTCTTGGGTTGTCTGAATCCTGGAATACAGCAATCACTGGGCTCAGAGTGAGGCTTCCAGGGGGCCAGGTGCCTGGGGAGCCTGCACAGCTCAGAAATACATTCTACCTTTAGGAAACAGCCTCACAGCTGCTGCTTGGAAAGCTGCTCCTGCTGGATGGGCTCACACCCAGCCCTTCAGGAATACCAGCAACTCCCAGGTCTGTCCCCCCTGCTCATCCCCAAAAGCCAAAGGTAAATCCAGTGCAGAGATGGCAGCAGGAGGGAGTTTCTGGAGATACTCCAGGTACAGCACAGTACTGATGTGGGCTGTCCAGCCCCAGCCAGAGTTAACATTCAGGGAAATTTCTTTAGTCAAGAAATTCAGCAATAACTTAGATATTTGCAGAGGTCACAGGTGATCTTAGAGGGGCTTAGATCCTTTAGAGGGATCTGATTTTCAGGAAGCCCAGTGAAAGATGGCCAATATTTGGGCTGAATGCCCCCTCAAGTGTCAGCCACATCCTAAGAGATGCTGTTAATGCACTCTCAGTCTGGTCCACACCTATCCTACAAATGAAATGAAACACACTGACAGCAAACCACACTGACAAAGCTGCTCCACTGAATGCAGTACAAATCCTGTCCTCTTATGGCATCAAAGCTGGAAGAAATATCAGCACAGGTAACAATCTTCTTTGAAATAATAAATACAAAAGCTGTATTTTTTTCCTTTTTTTTTTTTTTTTTTTAACTCATGACAGCATTTGTTAAAAATATTACATCTGCTTTTGAGAAGGTAATATCCTCTCCATTTAATATGGAAAAATAAACTCTACAGGACACACAACACATCCCCCCAGTTGGCACAGAGCTGCTTTAAGAGATCAGATCCACGGGACACATCAAGGCGGAGGAGAGGTTTGGTCTTCCTTGTCCCCAGACTCTTAAAACATCATGTTGTAGGAATGGTAAAAGACAAGAATACATAAAAACAGTAAAATGTTTATTTTCTTAGAAAAAAAGAGATTCAAAATGATTGTGATCACACTCCCATTCGTGCTCAGCAAAGCCAATACTGCAAGCTTAGTCCTTGATTAAGATACCTTTTAAATGAAACTTTTTTCCTCTCNGCACAGGTAACAATCTTCTTTTAAATAAAAAAAACAAAAGCTTTTTTTTTTTTCTTTTTTTTTTTTTTTTTTTTAACTCATGACAGCATTTGTTAAAAATATTACATCTGCTTTTGAGAAGGTAATATCCTCTCCATTTAATATGGAAAAATAAACTCTACAGGACACACAACACATCCCCCCAGTTGGCACAGAGCTGCTTTAAGAGATCAGATCCACGGGACACATCAAGGCGGAGGAGAGGTTTGGTCTTCCTTGTCCCCAGACTCTTAAAACATCATGTTGTAGGAATGGTAAAAGACAAGAATACATAAAAACAGTAAAATGTTTATTTTCTTAGAAAAAAAGAGATTCAAAATGATTGTGATCACACTCCCATTCGTGCTCAGCAAAGCCAATACTGCAAGCTTAGTCCTTGATTAAGATACCTTTTAAATGAAACTTTTTTCCTCTCAAATTACAAGTTCCTGCTCCTGTATCACTTCCAGTATTTCAGTGATAACATGCTTTTAATGGATAACAGTTTCTCAGCTTCTTCTCAGCTGAGAAACAAGGCCTGCCATGGCAAAAACATCCCATCTCCAAAGCTTGGAATCACCAGCACTAACAAGCACTCCGGCCCCAACACGGACGGACACACAGCTCAGGGGTGTTTCTTAGATGCTTGGATGTTCACTTATGGAAGCTTGGTATAACACTACCTCATCTGATAGAAAACAGGCCAGAAGCCTCAATAAAATCAACAACGTCTTTTGGATTAACTTTTAAGGATTTGCTGCATATCTGGACACAGAAAAAAGTGAGAAGTTGCAACAAGTTTTAACTAGCAGCAACAAAAACAGTTCCTTACGAGTTCTTAGCAATATTCCTCATGTGTTCATTAGGAAACACTGTAACTGAATGGAGCATATAATGTGGAAATGGTCTTCTTCTGTTATGGAGTGCTGTTCACTCGAGCAGACGTCCCAAAGGTTGTATCCAGAAGGCTGGGTTGGATCTATTTACACTGGAGGTGCTCCTGGGGCGAGCGCAGAGCTGGCACTATGTGACATCCTCCTCCTCCTCTGAACAGTAGTCACGACCCTGCAGGGACAAAGGCCAGCCAGTTGGTACGTGGAGACAGCACACAGGAATAAACCCAGTGAACACTCACTGAGAGCAGTTCTCTAAACTTGAGGGGGTTTAAGCTCAGAGTTGGGTAGAAACCTTAGACACAGGGAATTTGCAGGAAACCAGGATAGGAGACACTTCCCTTTCTGTCATTATTAATCTCATAAACATCATCCCCCATATACTGAATTCCAGGAGGGATCCAACAAACTGATTTACAAACCTCTATGTAAAGATCTGCCTTGATGGACACAAGCCCAAGATTTGTTGTGAAAGGATAATCTCCGAGGCAAAAGCAACAAAGCACATAATCCTATGAGCAACACAAGGCAGCTGCTGTGAACAAGAAAACCTCATCTGATAACCCCAGTGAAAGTTTAACCTCACAGCAAAAGATACCATTCGTATTGAAATTATGCTTGTACTACAGGGGATTCAGCCTAAGCCTCACAAAACATGGATTTCTTATCAGACCGGTCATGTTATGCCTTCTATCCCATCCCAAACACAGGTGTGGAGCAGCATCTCTCTGGGTATTCCCCTTGGGTTGGTCTGGAGAAGGCACAGCCCATCCCCTCCCTACCCAGTTGTTGCAGAGCAGCAAGGAAGGACCTGCTGGGAGCCACTCTCCTCGTTTCCCTGCACAAAACCAGCTGCAGCTGAGCTGTTCAGTACAAGCCACCCGGGGTATCTTGCAGCAAACAAGTGCCTCAAATGCAGGACCCAAAATCTCAACCTCTGGACTATTTCCCACTGTTCCTGTGCGCTGGGTGTATCACCTGAGCACCCGGAGAAGGAGAGCCAGAAAGACAAAGAGGGAGAGATGTTTCTGAACAGCGATCAGTTTATTTGGGACACACAGCTGGGCTGCACACCAGGAACAAAGGCTCCAAAATGTCTCTGCAATCCCAGTGCCAATGGTGGGACTGTCGAGCTGGCTTTGCTGGAGCCCAGACCCAGGAATGTGCAGTGCTCTGACAACTCCCTATGGCCCAGCACTGAGAGCACAAGGGTTTTCTAAGTATGTTAAAAGAACCCCCAAGAGACTCATCAGCCCAAATTCCGACTCAGCAATCACTGACCCAGAAAGAAAGGAAAAAAATTACGTTTTTTGAACTAAAAGCTGTGAGTCAAAAAGAAGGAACGCTGAAATTCTTTGCAGTGAAGCACAAATCTGTCGGTTTTCTCCAGGCCAGGGACCACGTTTGGACAAATCCAGGAGACTGAGCTGGTGGTGATGAAGGGTTTGTCCAAAATGCTTCAGAGCTGTGAAAGGCAGCAGCAGTGACTGAGGGCTGAGCTCAGGGCATTCCCAGGACATCCATCTACCTGCTCAAGAGGGAGCCCCACGGCCCAGCACTCTCCACTGGTGGCCATCACTGCTATTAAAGCCTCAAGCAGCCCCAAATCTGACAGAAGAAAAGCCATCCTGGCATTCTTCCCCTCCCACTCCTCCTGCTGTTCTTCTGCTTCTGGGTTTGCTCCGTGGCTGCCAAGTGCATCAGTTCTCAAATGGATGCCAAGGAACTGCTCCACACCAATGTGCTGAGCAAGTCCTAGCCATGGCACAGACACAGCACCTCCCACCAAGGCCTGGAGGCCACCGGGAGCTGGGCTGATCCTTCCTGATGTGTCACTTCCATCTGCTCCCTGCTGGGGACAGGGACACAGCCGTGTCCTTTTGGCAACCCGACCAGCTCAGGTGATGCCCACACTGCGGTGAGTCCCAAGGGTGCCCAACAGAGCTTTGGTCTAAAGGTTACTCCCCAGGTGCATTTTTGTCAGTAATAACAAGGGCAGCATTGCTCAGGAAGATCAGAGAAGGAATAAAGTGCCCTGTCATCACAGCCTTCCCGGCTGCACCAGAAATCCAAGCCAAGGGCTGTGCCCTTGGTGCTCCTTGGGCAGACTGGCAGGGGAGGGCTGTCACTCCCTGCTGGCACAGGAAAGGCAGCTTCAGCCCCAAGCCAGTAAAATACTTTAAATGTCCATTTTTGACCCGCTGGTTGTTTCAGAGGATGTCTGACAGATGCTGGAGGAGATGATCCTTCGACCACTGAGAGGCTGCTGTGCTTGGGATGGGCAGTTATCCTGGTGGGGCTGGGAACACCTCATGGGAAATGGTCAGCTAAGAGCTCGCAGAAACCACACTGCTCTACTGGAAGTGTCCCTGCTCGCTGCAGGGGTTGGACCAGATGGCCTTTAAAGGTCCCCTCTAACCCAAACCACTCTCTGACTCTATGATTCCATGACTGGCAGTCAAATTCTGTCCAGGGCAGCAGGCTCCTGCATCCAGAGGAGCCAGAGGCACAGAGCAGGTGGCTACTGACAGCAATGTATGGCCCACCCATGGACTAAGTGAGCTGCGGGTCCAATCCCTGCATGGGCCATTCACTTAAAAGCTGGACTCAATGATTCTTGTGGGTCCCTTCCAATTCTGTGATTTCTGGGAAGTTCTAATGGTTGAAAGTGTAAATGAACTATGCTGAGGAAGATGAGAACTGTAGTATGTGTCTCCAAGTCCAGCTAATTCCTGAGGAATCCCATCTCCCACCTCTGCAGTTTCAAAATACAACTGTCAGCCTTTGTAGATGTCCACAGAACACCGTGAGTGTTTCTAAACGAGTGAGTGAATTTAAGGTAAATTAAAAAGCAGCCTGGTGTTCTTTTCCTGCTGCCTGCACGCAAAGCAGAAAGGCTCACCCCCATCTCTCCCCTTGCTGCTCCTCCGAAGTGCTCCCCTTGTGATGCCCCTCCAGGGGGTGCATCACGGCTCATGATATCCTTTTAGGGAATAAAAAGAGAAAGAAAAAAATCGCAGGAAAAAGGCCTTTTCCCCATTGTGTGGGTGACAGGCCAATAAACAACACCGCCTGGCTCAATGGCCCCTTGTGCTGGAGGACTGGGCCAGGCAGGGGAGGGACAGGAGGGACAGGAGGACGAGGATGGAGGGGAAGCAGGGGAGGGAGAGAGAAGAGACAGGGGAGGGAGAGAAGGAAGGGGAGGGAGAGGGAGGGGAGGAAAAGGAGGCAGGAGAGGCAGAGGAGGGAGAGCAGCCCTTTCTCCAGCAGGCTGATGGGGCTGGGGACACAGTGGCCCCTTTGAGGGGCAGCCCCCGCCCCGCTCGGCGCTGGGAAGCCTTTTCATCAGGCTGGTTTTGTTTACAGTGCTCTCAGAAAGGACGGGAAGAAAATGCCGGAGGCGGCACTAAATCATTGTATACTGTGCTAATTTTTGTCCGTTTCTCATTTTGTTAGGGAAAAATCAATGGAGTCATTAAGAGCAATCCACTTTGCTAATGAGTTTCAGCCTAATCACTGTGCCCTCGCGTACGTTGGGTTGGCAGCCCGTTCCCAAGGGCACTCCCTCCATCCCATACAAGGAGCTGCTTTGTGTCCACTCCCGCTTCCATGCCCAGTGTTACTAACGAGGGATGCAGGGAGTCGTTGCCAGGCATCCTTCCCACGGGCTGGGGATTCTCCCGCCAGCTCCCGGGGGCCAGGTGAGCGGGCTGCTGGAGAACCCCCTGCCCACCCACCCCAACGCCAGCACTGGTGCTCAAGACCAAGCTGACCCACAGTGATATCCCCCATGGGGATGGCAACACCACGTCCCAGGCTTGGGGTACCCATCAGAGCTCACAGCAGCACAGCTTCACATTTTTTAATCTCATTTTTGTCCATGAGCATGTTTGCATTGTGATTATTTTTTACAAACCACTGCAGCCATGTAGGAGACAGTTTATGATGATGGGACCAGTGATGGTTTTCCTCTGGTACAGCTGCCCAGGATTGTTTTGCCATGGTCCCTTCTGAACCACAAAGCCAAAGGTGCTTCTCTTGTGGGGTTACAATGCCCAGACATAATCCCAGGAATTGCTTGTCAGTTGTTCCATTACCCCTCAGCCTTTTTCCTACAGGGACACAGCTGCCTATACACTCTGCCACAGCCTCCAGTACATACACTTCAAGGAGATCATTCCTCCAGGTCATTGTACTGCTCCACGTAGGATTCAGAAACAGCAGTTGTTTTTCAAACCATTTTCCAGGACAGCCATCATCAAGATGTTTTTGCTAGCAAGCACTAAATGGGTAAATTTTTCACAGTCAAGACTTCATTAATTTTTATTTCTATTTATTTCATGAAAGCCCTGATGGGACAGGGCCCCTTCAAGGCAGTGGACTTGAGCTCGCAGGGCTGTGCCCAGATCAACTCTGCTCTGAGCCACCCCGTGCAATTCATGGAATCCCAGAAGGGTTTGAGTGGGAAGGGACCCTAAAGCTCATCCCAGTGCCACCCCCTGCATGGGCAGAGACACTTTCCACGATCACAGGTTGCTCCAAGCCCTGTCCAGCCTGGCCTTGGACACTTCCAGGGATCCAGGGGCAGCCACAGCTTCTCTGGGCACCCTGTGCCAGGGCCTCCCCACCCTCACAGGGAAGAATTTCTTCCCAAGATCTCATCCAGCCCTGCCCTCTGACAGTGGGAAGCCGTTCCCCCTTGTCAAATGGAACTCCAGGCCCTTGTCCCAAGTCCCTCTCCAGCAACAGGTCTATGTTCTTCCCGTGCTGCCATTTCTTTTCGGGGGTAACGTGGAATTTGCATGAAGCCCTGTGGAATCAGAGTCCAAATAAATTTAAGATGTAGAAAGAAAAAAAAAAAACAACCAAAGGCTGAAGAAACTTCAGGACAGACAGGTTAATTCATCATTATGTGCTTCACAGCAAATCTTCTTGAGTCTAAATGCAACATCTGACTAAATCAGTCCTTGATCTATCAGA
>VYZR01050571.1:21035-45242 GCA_013400675.1 Oxylabes madagascariensis | reverse complement strand
CCAAGCACCCATGTAACGTTCCTGCCTAATGCTCACACATCAGAGCTGCTGTCAGCCACTTGGATTTGGTGACCCAGCAGCCCTTGGGATCTCAGGGGAGCTGAGGGTGTTTTGCTCCTGACGGGAGTTTCTGCAGCACAGCCCACGGAGCAGCGTCTCCATCACAAACCCAACAGCCACGGTAACCATGGGAACACCACAAGGTTTGGGACCTCACCAGCCACAGGCAACACCCCCCACACCTCTGCAGACTTTTTCAGCTGCCACCGGTGAGCTGCTCACTGATGCAATTCGGAATGTTCAACTGCTGTCCTCCATCTCCCTGGAGAAGGGACTGAAAATGCTATTTACGAATCAGACAAAATCCCTTATATTTTCCAATCTTTTTGGCATGTGTGACAACACCTAGAAAAAAAAGGTGTTGTGAGCAAAGATGAATTAAAAACCCCCAAATTTCTCTGATGAAGACTATTTCCTCAGGCACAGGAGGTCCCCAGGGAACACAAATCCCACATTCAGCTGCGTGTTAACTCCTGCCAATCCCATCGTCTGTTAGCAACTTGGTCTCTTTGACAGATAAACTGTGGATTTCCTCTGAACAGACAATCTCCTGACCCCAAAGATAAATTATCCCCAAGATAATTAGCCCTGGAGATCATCTGGGAACATCTCAAAGCGGATCCAAACAGCCTCAAACACAGGAGACAGGGTCAGCTGCACCTCAGCGTGGCAGCTGGGGAAGGAGGGTGTTAGTGCCCTGCCACAGACTTCGGGAACAAAAATTAACCAAAATTCATAATCAGATACAGCCTGATGGCATTGTCTGGTCTGCAGATAAGACACATCTTTGGAAAGTCCATTTCACTGGAGATTCTGTGCTCAACATTATGGAAGGTGATGATGTCCAGGAAAAGCATCTTCATAGGGTGTTTATTCATAGGGTGAATATTCATAGGGTGAATGCATTTATTCAAAGGAGATATAGGTGTATTATGGATATGTAGAAATTCTACTTTTAAGTGCATTAGGTTACATAAAATCTTACCCCTGTAAAATACTGGGTACAGAAATATTCTTCTCATGAGTCTATGAACTCCTCACTTTTACTCTTCCCCTTTATGTCTTCTTTCGTTTTCATATTTTTTTTTACTTTTTAAGAGGAAAGTAACAAATGTGTTGCTTGGGACAAATACAAGATGCATCCACTGTAGCACTCTGACTCCCAGGACCAGAAGTGCTGGCAAAAATGGCAGAACCTTAGAGCCATGCAAGTAAAAATTTCCCTTCTATTCTGCAACCCAACATGACAACTTAATAGAATAGAACAGAACAGAAAAGAACAGGAGAATAGACTAGACTAGACTAGACTAAAGTATTTCAGCTGGAGGGGACCTGTAATCATCAACTGACTGAGCACTTCAGGGCTGACCAGAAATTACAGCGTGTTGTTAAGGGCATTGTCCAAATGTCTCCAGAACACTGACGGGCCTGGGGCATCCACCAGATCTTTGGGAAGCCTTTTCCAATGTCTGACTTCCCTTTCCATACAGGAATGCTTCCTCATATCCAGTCTGAAACTGGGAGTACAAATTAGTGTACTGCTACTGAGGAAGCAAATATTTAACATAAAGTACTAAACAAGATGCAGAACTCCAAAATAGACAGTGTAAAGAGTAAATTGGAGTGTGAATATCAGCCCCCCCCATCTCCCTCAGCCACTCCCAGTATGAGCTGTGCTCCAGCTCCTTCACTCTGTCTCACAAAGAAGTCAAGGGTGTCATTTAAAAGGTTTCTGAAACACACAAAAGCTGCTCTCAGGACAGCTGAGATATGCAAAGAATTATTCATTCTCTTCTTCAAAATGTCTCCAGCACCATTATTTCACTGGCACAGCCCTGGGGCAGGGTTATCCATACTTACAGCCACACCACCCCTCGGAGCCAGTGGCTATTTCAAGGAGATTAAGCAAGAAATTCTTGGGGTATCCCAGCTACTACCAGCATTAAGATTCCAGCTGTCTCCCATGGAGATGAGATGAAAGATCAAATCAGCAATGACGTAAAATCCCACTCTGTTCTTCCCCTCTATCCAGCATGTATATTCTGAACATCTGGGTTAGCCTGCTGTTAATCCCAGACTGGTGACATTCCCACAAAACAAAGGATTCTCTCAGTACCTCCTGCAAACTCTTTACCTTCCTGGTCTTCTTTGCACTTGAACTATCTAACCAAGGAGCTGGAAGGGAAATCTTGGGCCAGACCCCTCCAAATCATGGAGAACACGGAGAGCTGCAGCAGGCAGGTCACTGTCCTCCCCCTGGAGCTGGGAAAGCTGTGTCCACCCCTGAGGGAGACGGGATGTTTTCACTACTGTGTCTTACCTTTTCAATTTTTTCATCAAGCATTCTGAAGAATTCTTGTTGGCTTTCAGAGATGTGCATGCTGGAAGGCAAAGGAACAGTATCAATACCAACAGGATTTCTTCCATTATAAAACAGCCCAGGGTTGCTGGGGGCCTCAGCTGTCAGCTTCCACCACGGTGAAAAATAAATCACTTTACGCTTTCATCTGCAATGTCAATTTTTAATCTTTTTTCCCCCCTATTTTTTGTTTTCCCACAAAAAATTACTGCATTTAGTTCTGTGTACATGTGCAACACTTGGGGTGGTAACTGGGATCCACATGCATCCAGAGGAGACCCTTCCCTTTTCCAGGCTGACTGTAGGAAGTTAACAGCCCAGTACCTCTCCCTCTGAGAAGGAGAGTGAGAGCCCCCTCTCTGTCAGGACAGGTTTTCCAGCTCTGCCAGCCTCACCACCACGGAATGAGACACCCACAACGTGAGGTTAAAGACTGTGTCCTCTTGTCCTGCCATTTGTTATGGGGGAGAAGAGACTGACAACTGCTACAACCTGCAGTCAGGGAGTTGTGCAGAGCCAGAAGGTCCTCCCTGAGCCTCCTTTTTTCCAGGCTGAGCCCCTTTCCCAGCTCCCTCAGCCCCTCCTGGTGCTCCAGATCCTTCACTTCAACTAATTCTGCAGCACCAAGAGGCTCAGTGATATGATTTTGCATTAGTGAAGAGGGGCTGGAAAATACTCTTTTTTCAATGTCTATAAAACGCTGATGGGCACACAAGACCACAGGTCCTTCCCCATGGGGGGCCTGCAAGCTAAAAACACAGAAAGGATGGGGAGACAAGGGTGAGGATGGATGGCAGGTGGTATTTGGGGTGTTTATTTATGTTAGGGGATGGTGAGAGCCTCCTTCCTGCAGGAGTAGCACCCCTCCAGGAAGGTGAGGCTGGAGCATCCTCCAGACCCGCAGCAGGGAGGAGCACAGGCTCACAGGCTGCTGGGGAATGTGCCCGGGACTCCACGTGCAACACAAAAAGATGCAAAAAAAGGGAGGATGGGGACTGGTGCCAGTGGCAACAATGATGCCAAACGGTCAGAAGGACACACAGCTCTTGGAGATTATCCCCAGCACAGAAAGCTGGCTGGGCTTGCTGAATTCCGACCCATCCCCTCTTCCTCCGAGTGATCCTTTCAGCTGCAATGAGTTAATGCTCTCCCTAAGTGCCCAACAGCGGGCTGCACTTCCCCACAAAGCTCAGCATTGAGCCCTCCCTGCTATCGGCTGAACGTATACAAAGATCTGCTTATGTGGGACATAAATGAAGCTCAGTTCACAAGAGGAGGGCTCAGAAATGGCGTTAAAACCTAAAGCTGGTGATTCAGGAGCAGGAACAATTCACCTTTCAGTGGTTGAGGGAGTTCTTCTCCCCAGCTGTCTGCCTGTTCTTCAGGTTCCCAACGCCACCTCAGCTGGAGAAGAGATGCTTTTTGGGTACAGCTGACCCCATCACCTGCATATTCAGGCCCCTTGGAGAGGGATTTTAGGGCAGTGCAGCCCCTTCTGAGTAGGGGCTTGAAAAATAGTCTTGCCTTTACAACATCATAAATCCGGTTTCTAATAAAATGAGAGAATACTGTAGTGACTCACTTCAACCATGACTCGTAAGGAAATTAAACGAAGGCAGGGGGAAAAAAAGGGAGTATTGTGTAGTCATATCCTGCAAATTCCCACAGGATAATCCTACAGATCTGGTCTAGTGGAAGGTGTCCTTGCCCATGGCAGGGAGGTTGGGTTAGCTGATTTTTCATGTGCCACCCCAAACCATTCTGAGAGTCTGTGATTTGGCAGGGTAAAACTGGTCTGAAATAACCACGTTCATTTTATGCTTCAGGCTGCTGTCACTCCCTGAGTTATGAAGTTGTCCCAGGGTACTTGGGTGGGTGTGTTTGATCATTCAAGGTGTCAGTGGGGTCAGTTTGGTGATGAACAGACAGAGCAAGTGCCTGTGAGGTCGGGGAGGGTGCAGGGGGAAGCCTTGAAGGTGTAGCATGTCCCAGGACTGGATGTAAAGAGGACCAACCCTTCTCCCTCAGCCAAAGACCTCCATAAAGCTACTGCTGGCTCCCTACATCCCCTGGTTTTAGAGTCCAGGGCTCTGGATGGAAAAATCTAAATCCTCCTGCAGAGGGAAGAGCCCTCACAACCTTACTTTTCAGCTGACATCAAAATATTGTAAAAGATTTTATAATTTGATACTTAGTCCATGTTTTGTTTAGAAGTAACATCCCCTTGTACCAGAACAGTACCGTAAGATGCATCTAATGATCTGTCTCTTAATTTCTGCTCTTCCAGCTGAGTACACCCTTTCCACCCAATGCCACCCTGCCCCGCTGTCAGAATTGTCATGGTTTTTAGATGATACACCTTCCAAAAAAATAAATACAGTATAACAGCTGTTTGCTGACTTGGCAATTAGCAACTCAAACACATGCAGCCACTTTGTAAACAGAAATGCAGTGGTAGGTTGGGCAAACAGCAGAGCCTTGGGCAAACACGGGAGGATCTACCCAACAACCTCGTATTACATACTGCACCTCTCTGGGAAGTTTCCTTATTTTTGCAGGTCTGTGGCAGAAATATTTATCTCTGTCAATGCAATGTAAAAAATAGGCTTTTTGGTCAGTTCTGATTTCTGCAGGGACTTTTCAAATTGGAGTTTTATGAAGGAAGGGAAGCCCTGGCCCCATGCAATTCCTCTGCTGTGGATGTACACAGCAAAAAAAGATGACCCACCAAAAGAACAGCCCTTTTTTATCCCAGAGTAATTAGCCTCATGTTAGAGCACCTTAAATACATCTCTGACCTTGCTGGGAAGGACTGAGCCACAATAATGAAGTACAGCTTTGCTGAAGAGTGCTTCTACCTCCTCCTCCCTAGCATGAATTTCTTTGCAATTACATCCAAAGCACTCAGCTTTTCCCTTTGAAAAGAGGCTGAATTACTGCTGTCAGCTGATTAGGAAATAACTAAAGTTTCCAGACTTGAAATAATTTTCAAGGCACGTGATAGGCAACAACTTTAAGTTGGTAAGTGCCCTGAGGGCAGGGCACAAGGAACAGCATTTCCACTGGCATTCAAAACCCGAATCACAAACCTTTATCACTTGTTCTTCACGCCGTATGTGGCTCTGTAATCTGTTACTTCTCAGCCAATTAGTGATTAAAATGTAACACTGATCAGATAAGAAATGAGTTACTACTGTCAGTAACCAGCTCTGCCACAAGAGGCAAATATTTCAAGTAACACTGACTGACCCCAGGCAGAACACGGGCATAGAACTGCCAACCAAGCAGGGAAGAACTCGCAGCTACAGAACAACCTTTGTTTTAACAACCTGACCATTCCCAGTCCCAGGCAGAACAGCTGCTAATCTAAATGAGGAGCTAGCAAAAACCTCCCTGGGACTGACCCAGTTGTGTTCAGGAACACCAGTGGATATAGAGAAGTTTGTTCTGTTTAAGTTGTATAGAAAGATGAGAAAGAGCACAGGGTCTGCTGTTAGGCACAACAGGATGCATCTCACCTTTTTTCAAGTCCTGCCTCTTTGCTGTGCAAAGGAGAGGATGCTTCCCAGTCTTGGGACACAGGTGATCCTACCTGTAGTACTTAACTCAGCATGACTTTAGGGCTGCTGGACTCATCATTTGGTCTTTGCTAGGCAGTAATTGTGAACCTCATAGACACTGCTTGTGTTTATTTGTATTATGATTTAAACAACAGAAATTGAACTTACTTTGCTCTGGGTTGATGTACTAATCCTGGGATCTCTTTATTAGATTTAAGTCTTGCGTTTGAACTGGCACTTTTTTCCTGAAACACACAAAAACACGCAACAGAGATAGCATCAGTATTTATGAAGCACACAAAGGGTGACAGGCATTTGTCATCAGGGTGTCACACTCAGCTGGGTCCAGGCTCTTCTGCCTGCACAAGCAAATGAGAAAAGCTCAACAAAAATGAAATTAAAGGTAACACAAGAGATGAAATGACCCCAGGTGGGCAATTTTTTAATGCTCTGGGCTTGGTGGCATGTGGAATTGCCTCTGGGTCACTGGGTGAAATCCAGAGATCAAACTCTGTGCTGGCCGGTAACTCTCCAGCAGTCCATAGAAAATGGGAGGTGCTCATACAAATCAATAACAACACCAGCCTGCACCTTCACCAGAGCAAGGCAAAGCACTGGGAAGGCAGTCCCAGAGTCACCCAGCACCCACAGGCTGGCTCAGAACAGAGTGGGGAAACAGCAGCAGCAAGGAACTGTCTGCAGGAGGAGGCACGAGTCAGATGTGCCAGTGAAGAGCAGCAAGGGCAGACAGGACCTGCTCAGCCACAAAATTGGGCACAAGGGGCCCAAGGAAGCAAATCAGCTCTGGAGATCCCAAAAATAAGGGTGTGGGGCTGCTGGAGAGAGTCCAGAGAACGCCACGGAGATGCTCCCAGGGCTGGAGCCCCTCTGCTCTGGAGCCAGCCCAGGAGAGCTGGGGGTGCTCACCTGGAGAAGAGAAGGCTCCAGGGAGACCTCAGAGCCCCTTCCAGTGCCTAAAGGGGCTCCAGGAAAGCTGGAGAGGTACTTGGGACAAGGGCCTGGAGGTAAAAGACAAGGGGAAATGGCTTCCCACTGTCAGAGGGCAGGGATAGATGGGATACTGGAAAGAAATTGTTCCCTGTGAGGGTGGGGAGGCCCTGGCACAGGGTGCCCAGAGAAGCTGTGGCTGCCCCTGGATCCCTGGAAGTGTCCAAGGCCAGGCTGGACGGGGCTTGGAGCAACCTGGGATGGTGGAAGGTGTCCCTGCCCATGGCAGGGAGTGGGACTGAACAGGTTTTAAGGTTCCTTCCAAGGCAAACCAGTCTGTGTTTATAGGCAAGAACACAACCCTGTCCTTTGCAGAGGACCAGAACCATTAAAAACATCTTTAAAAAGGCCTGGGAGGGGAAAGAGAGAGTTTAGAGCCAGCACTGCTCGGTAAGACCTCCTCATCATGTCATGAGCTTCTGTAACCCAAAACTTAGTGCACACACATATCTATTATCTCCAAAATCCTTCAGAGGGATACAGCCCCTTCCAGATCTTCCCAGTGCCATGTGTTAGGGAAAGCTGCTGGTGCAGATGGGAGAGGTCTGAGTCAAATCTTAGAGCTCACTCACTCCACAAATCCCTTTGTATTTCTTAGGCATGTCACACCCATGGCAATTTAAGAAACATAAACCCAAGAATCAGTGGTTTTGTGGGTAATTCTGGTGGTTTTATTTAGCCTTATTTAGTCTTTGAATTCTGAATCACACAACACAATTTTGGAAAGGGCTACTAAATCACTAAATAATAAAAAAAAAAAAAGTAGGCTGTCTAGCAGTTAATATTTTAATGAATAATTCTACAAGGGCTGTAAACATCAACTGCCTCAGCATATTTAACACTGTTTAATGCATATCTTCTAATCCTCCTAACCAGGGAACGGTGTCTTGCATGAAAATAGCAGTGAGAGAGAAGCAAGCCCTTCTTCCAAGCCTTAACAAGGGTGTCTGGGTTTGCAACACCCCACCAGCCACTCAGGATCCCGTGAGATCACGCCAGAGCAGCAGAACAAAAGGCAAAATCACTTTGTTCAAAGCATCTTCTAATTTTAACAGTGCTGGGATGTACGTGTATGTTGTGTGTGACGAACACGTGTGTACACAGACACAACCCATGAGCTCATGTCTGACTCACATGGCTGTCAAAGCAAGACAAAAAGAGAGGGATGGGTCTCATGGAGAAGATCATCATGGGGAAGACAATGAAGCCATAAATCAGCTAAACCCCAGCCTCCTGCCCCAGGTGAGCCTTTATCCTCAGATCTACTCCACGGGACGGGAAGGGGAAGGGAAGACTCTGATCTACAGCTCCTGTGTTGGGAGCTGTGATAAATCAAGGCAGTATGAACACAGCTTTGCACACCTCTGTTCCTGGTTTGGTGTCAGTGCAGCTCCACCAGGAGCTGGAATCAGTCCAAATCCCAGCCTAAAGAAACTTCTGGCACTTGGGAACAAATAGAAAGACAAGGAAAGTATATGTTGCCTTCTCACTGGGGGTCCCACAGCAATATTCAAAATATTAACTGACACACACAGGAAAAGAGAAATAAAATTCCTGTTTGGTTGACTTCAAGATACCAGAGTCTACTCGTTCCCTCCTATTGCTCCTGGTAATTACCACACCTCAATTATCTATTACAATTCTCCTATTTAAGCAAAGAGTATGTTACCTTCTCCATCTGTTGCTCAGCAGGAACAGACAGAAGAGGAAGAGTTAAGAGAAAAATAAAACCCAACCAGGTCTCAAATTGGCTCACTGCTTTGTTTATAACTCTTATTTATGGCAGTGATATTTCACTGAATTGATCGAAATATTGGCTCGGATAAAAATAGATATTCAAAAATAATTCTTCCAAATGCAAACAAACAGAATTTTTTTCCTCATCACTTTGAAGACAAACTGATTCATTAGAAATTAATGGCTTGGCTTCTAATACTAAGCTAAAAAAAACACCTTGAAATGCTTTAATGCAGTCAGATTGTTCTTCCAGACTGAATTGACTTTGGCTGAAGGGTCACTTCTTGCAGTCCAACCTCATTTTCTCCTTTATTTAACATTAAATAAGTTACCATGCACCAACAGAACCACAGCTGGTTTTAGAGACCTAATCTGTTGCAAATCAAAATGAATATGCAGAAGTTTGGTTTTAATCTAGCTTTGCTTATAAGGATTATTTACAATAAATGCAGTAAATGCTGCCTCACACCACAGGCTTGAAAGGAAATCCCCCAGGATGCTGCACTTGCAGAGCAGCAGCAGCAAAAAAGGAAAATAGTGGACATTTTATTCCATATTATTTTGCAATTAATCATTATCAAGGTAAGGCTGTCATCCAATCAAGGTGATTTCATGTGATAGATTTGTTAATTATTGTTAATTCCTCCAAAAAGGATGCACCATCTCCAGGATTTCGAGGCACTAACAGATGGCAGTGACTCTGCTGCCAGATGCTATTAACACAGCAACAGCCACTACTGCCATTATAATTAAATATCTGTCAACATTTCCCTTGATGCCTCCCCTCTGACGAACCCATTTCTAGAGACTTGTGAACTTCATTTGAAGTATTTTGCTCTTCTTCCTAAGGCTGCCACAGATTGACTCAGGTAAGCTGCTAACAGTCCTTATAAAGTAATATTCCTGATTTATCTCAAGATGACACTTTTCTTCAAAGGAGCCAACAGCACCTTTAAACTGCTTTCTAGACCCAAGCAAATCATCATTAAAGTCACTTAGAGGAAAAATGAAGTATTTGTTTTCTTTTGATACGGTAAAATATTCTTTATAATAATTGCATTTGAAAAGGAGGAGCCAAATGCATCACTTAGAAATGGACTGAACGATGAGATGTAAAATTTCAATATGCCAGCCCAGTGCTTTTTAACCTCAGTCATGAGCACCAGCCTCAGGTAGCAAGTAATATCTCATATGGGCTGTCTGGATCCATCAGGATGAACGAGGGAGAAGCACTGATCCATGCGATTTTACTCGAGTTTCCTTGCTTTATATGTACATAAGGGCTCATTTTCTGTGCTATCCTTTGGCAGGAAGAGAGCCTCTCTTTTTTTTCTCTATCTACCTGGAAGCAAAATCACCTGAAAATGTTATTTAGAGTAACTTTATAACGAAGGGGCAAATCAAATATGGAAAAATATCAGATACTGGTCAAAGGAGATTATTCTTTTCATCAGAGGAATCACATTACCCCTGCCAGAATGTGTACAGGCATCCAGTCCAGAAGGGTGTCCTGGGCATGGCATGGATCACGTACATTGGATGCTGCTGACACAGGAGTCTGAGTCCTCTTCTCAGTATCCACACAGGGAATAAGGGATGATGAAAACCATGGATTCATCTGACCATGAGCTTTGGAAGCCAGGCTGGGGAGGAGCTCAGTGTGCGCACACCAAGCACCAAGCAGTGCCTCACAGGATCACAGAACATCCTGACTTGGAACGAACCATCAAGGACCAACTCCTGGTCCTGCACAGGACACTCCCAGGACCACACCGCGAGCCTGAGCGCTCCAAATGCTCATCACCCCTACAATATACACCAGACACTAGAGGCAGGGCTTAGCAGTGAATTTAACCATCATGGCACACTGGCAGGAATGGATTCTTGTGGTGAGAAGGCGCCTGAGAAAGACATTGTCACCACAGTCCCTTGGCTGTCCTGCTGCCTGGAGCACCTTGATCCTCACAGGAGGCCTTGAAAACATGGCTGTTGTTTCTGCATTTGGGTGAAGCTCGAGGTCACACTTTGTAATAAAACCCTTGTCTTAAATGGAATGTTTTAATAAATACTCTTGCTGTGTCAGGTCGGTATCTCCTCAGCTCAGCATGAAGGAGTTGCCCTTGATGCCCCATCCCTGTCACTATCTCCATTCTTGGAGATGTCTAAGAGGTGTCTCGACTTGACCCTGGGCAGGAGGTTCTAGATAGCTCTGCTTGAGTCACAGGGCTGGACCAGATGACATGCAGAGGTTTCTTCTTCCAACCTCATCCAGCCTTTAGTTCAGTGATAAAGTATAATCAGACCCTGGAAAAAAACCCCACGTTTGAGTACGTTTGTTGAGTTTTATCCCCAAGCAGCAGTGGGAGAGACTGAGGCCATTGAGGCATGTAAAGGGAAGGCAGCAGCAGACACAGTGCCTGACATTCATTTTAGAAAAAAACCTGACTCTGCAAACCCAGCCAGCATCATGCAGTGAGTCTGCACTGACACACGGAGTGTAACCCAGGCCTGGCAGGGGAAAATCCTGTGCTTTCATCAGGGATCCCAAACGTGTTCCAGAGGGCAGACCTCATCCTGAAACCAGTCACTTAATGGAGCTCCTCCTTCCCAGAGCAATTCCTGGGAAATTCTATTGTAGCAACTCCAGCTCCAGGAATGCAATATCGAAGAGCAGGATTCATAAAGCTCCACCCCCCCCCTCCCCCACGCCATTACTCAAAATGGGATAAAAACAGGTAAAAAAAGAGAAATGTGTAAATCCTGAGCAGCTTTCTGCAGCCCACCAAAAGGCCTCCACTGCTGAGAAGTTACGAGAGTGCTGCTTTCAGTGTTCATGCATAGGGGCACACACAGTGGTGCAGTAACACATTTGTAATTCTTTTTAAATGCTTTTGAGATGTTAAAAACTATGAAGGGGTTATTTTCAGAAGAACACCTAACATGCCCTTTACACTCAACTCAAGCTGCAGGAGATCAAAAATCAGAAAAATCCAGCCGAAAGTATAAAGTCAGGGGAAAAAAAAAAGAAGAAAACAGAAGGGAAGAGGAAGGAAAAAGCTTCCTCTGGAGTGAGTTGCAGGACTTCTCCTGCAGTACCTAAATATAGTTCACCCTCNCAGGAGATCAAAAATCAGAAAAATCCAGCCGAAAGTATAAAGTCAGGGAAAAAAAAAAAAGAAGAAAACAGAAGGGAAGAGGAAGGAAAAAGCTTCCTCTGGAGTGAGTTGCAGGACTTCTCCTGCAGTACCTAAATATAGTTCACCCTCAGCCCAAGTCAATGGCCTTTGAGCTTTGATGGAGGACATCATTGAAGAGCAAGGAATAATAAAAGGAGGGCAATTCCCAGCACTGAAGGATTTTCACAGAGCATATATTTACTAAGTCTAATGGATACAATTTTCTAAACATCTTCATCATCTTTTCTCCCAGTCAATATTAGAAAGTCTGGACTAATTAGTTACAGTAATTCCAATTAATTCTGTCAAGTAGCCAAACACCAGAGTTTTGTGTGAAAAGCAGACATGGGAGCAGCTGGCCCGACAATAGGAAATTAGGGCAGATAAACAGATGAAATTACAAGGCACATAAATGATAAATAAATATTACCAATAAATCCTGCAGGGAAACTTCCCCGCACCTTGCTATCCTGCTCCCTTTCAGAGCTCTGAGTTTTTATCAACCCACATGTGTGAATCCTTGTGGTTCTTTATAGCTTGGGACACTAAGGTCTAGAAAAATAAAATCTGGATTTCTATCTCAAAGTTCCTTTCTGCAGACAGACTGATGAATCTCAAGGTGTCCCCAACACAAAACAAGAGGCGTAATCACTGATGAAATGCTTCTGTTGTGAAATGTGAGGATTATGCTGCCCTGACAATCAGGGTTTTCTGGTTCCTTCAGCCTCTGCAGCACCCCAAAAGGTCAGCCAGGATAAGAAAATGAGCATAGCAGAGATAAATAAAGCCAGAACACTTGTCTCCAAAGACGCATGAAGTTTCAGGTCACACAGGAAATTACCTTGCTCCTGCAGCAGGAGCCCTGCCCATCCGTGTAATAAACCCAGAGAACACGGGCAGGAAGCAGAGGAAGGGACATGTCTGCAGGATTGCCAGCAGGAAGGGATTTGCAAAATGAGGATGGGCAACATCCCCTCTAGGAACAACTTGGCAGGAGGCTGAAAACTGTCCCTCACAGCTGTATGCCCCAGAAATCCAGGTGGCAAAGTGCCTTAGAGCATGAAGAACAGTTGCATCAAAAGATATCCAAAATACTGCAAATAAAACGCTACAGACAGAAAGGCAACCTGCTCTCCAGCTTTCAATAATACACCTGACCTTCAATGGCTTTGGTACATCAGACTGGTTGAAACTTTTATCGAGCAAACAAAAGATAGGAAAAAGTTAAAAACTTCATTACTGATGACTTGGAAGACTAGGCTGACTCTTGAGGAAACTTCAGAGAGCATTTGGCAACAAAAAGCACTTGGCAACCTTGCACTTCTGTAGGTATGTTGCTCTTCTGGATTGTAGAGCCACCCTAGATAACAAAACCTGGCTCAAAAATTAATTTTCTGCTTATTAAGCCTATGTCATCAACTATTCTGTCTCTCTCACTCTACCAGCTTTTACTAAAATACTCTTTGTTTATAGTAAATGTAGGTATTACTCATGATCCCAATTCTTCATGCATGTCTCCTGAAGGCAGTTTTCTACCAAGTGCAGTAGCACAGGAAGAGCTGGCAATGAGCATGAAACAACAGGACTGGGTAAAGTCTGTGAAATATTTACAGCCAGGGACAAATGGTGCGAGAGGGAGTCAGGGTGTCACGGTATTCCTGCTCCAGGAAGGCACCTTGCTGGAATGGCAGGAGGATTATAGCCACCACAGTTTTGCAGAACTTGTTACTGGGATGGTTTTGAAGAGTTTTATGCCCTTGAAACATATATGAGAGAACACAGCTAGAGAAGGAGGTGTGCCCTGTTTAAATAGCCGGATCTACATTTTCAGCAGCTGTAGCGATTTCTTAAGAGGCTTTTCTAGAGCCAACGCTAGTCTTTTCCAGCCTGTTTTTGGAACATGCTCTACTTGAACCCTTTGTAAAATCAGTTTCCTGAGAGATGCCTTCACATGCAAGCAAAGCCGCCTGAGATCTTCCTGTTCTGTCAAAACCAACCAGGACCAACAGAGACGCACAAAGATCCTCCTGCACTGCCTTAATACAACATTTGGATAATGCTGTAGGATGGGCTCGTGGGAATGATGGTGACCACCAAACAGCCACTTTGAGGAGGTGTTAAAAATAGCAGTTGGTTCCCCCCACCTGCACATAGCATGGTGATGGTGTTTCCTCTTGCAGAGTCTGGAGTTACGGTGGTCACTGGCTTTGATCTGTAAACTGCAGGTTTGGGCAGACTATGCTTATTACATTTTTCCTATTATATCCAAGCAGTTCCATAAAGTGCACTGACATCCTCCTAGATGTCAGGATAATGACAGTGTCCCATTAACCAAGTCTTAACAGAGAATTTAGCAGGATACACATAAGATGGAGCAGCTCAGCCGCAAGGAAAGGCTGAGAGAATTGGGATTGTTCAGCCTGGAGAAGAGAAGCTTCAGGGTGACCTCACTGTGGCCTTCCAGCATCTGAAGGAGCCAAAAGGAAACATGGAGAGACATTGTTTACAAGGGATGAAATGCCAGGACAAGGGGAAATAGCTTCCCACTGCCAGAGGGCAGGGATAGATGGGATATTGGGAAGGAATTCTTTCCTGTGAGGGTGGCGAGGCCCTGGCACAGGGTGCCCAAGAAGCTGTGGCTGCCCCTGGATCCTTGGAAGTGTCCAAGGCCAGGCTGGACAGGGTTTGGAGCAACCTGGTCCAGTGGAAGGTGTCCCTGCCCATGGCAGGGGGTGGAATGAGATGAGCTTAAAAGTTCCTTCAACTCAAACCACTCTATAATTGTATGAAGATACTTTTTCCCCTCTTGTTGTAACCTGGGATTTACAAAGGATGAACAAGGAAAAACAATGAAAGAAAATCCTTCTGAGTTTGTTGCTTACAATTAAGAGGAAAACCTGAACTAATTAAAGATGTGGTGCAAATGAAAAGATACTGTTAAGCCATATGTAAGCAGAGTGAAACGGTAGCAAGAAATTATGACTGAGGTAACCCTGAGAAGTGAGATAGCAGAAAACCAAGAGTGGTGCTACTCAGTAATACAAATACATTCACTCCAGGAAGGGTTTGTGTCTTCCAAACCAGTAAGAATTCCCTATAATAAGCTTTCATTCTCCCAGCACTGTCCAAGGCTCTAATTTTGAGATTTTCAGTAATTGCAATTATGTAAATGCTATTGCTGGAACATATTTTCAATGTCTGTATTTTGCTCCTCTCAACATGTTTTATTTGCATTAATTCTCAAATTTGCACCAGCCATAAGATTTAAGACCCGAGAGAATGAAGTAACAGCTCTTGCTACATGGCAAATTTCAGCACGCCTGGGTGAAATGTGCACTTTAAAGGACATAATAGTTGCAGTATTATTAAGTATCACATATGTACTATGACACACATGAGAAACATTAGGACTGCAGGAGAAGCCTTAACATCTGATCTGTGTATTTTGTAACATGTTCTCCTTGTTTTAGTTAGCAGTTACTTTTGAACAGCAGAAAGAATGATTATTGTTTCACAGATTATAGTGGCCTGCTCTCTTACTGCGTTTCCAATCCTCAGCTGTATAAGCATGGATTTTGCCTGGATTCTCCCAACACATTTATCTGAGAGCAATACTCAGAAGAGAAACCATATACATCAGAATGAAAGACAATCATAAATGGTTTAAAAATTTTATAAGCCATTTAAATCAGTAATAGAGGCTGGGTTTTAAGTGTTTATCTCCTGTAAGTTGCCTCGGAAGAAGAGCAGATAAATAAATGTAACTTCTAAGTGATGGCAAAATGAGGCACCAATATATTGCAATGAGGATGTAGAAATATAGCTCTGATGCTCAGGGTGGAAGATAGAAGATATCCAAATCAATACTGAACTAAAATTCAATTACAGACCTGGAAATACTCAAATCCAACATTTAGGACGTTAATGGTTGGATTCAATGATCTTAGAGGTCTTTTCCAACCTTAACAATTCTATGGTTCTATCAATATAAGATGACCAGTATTTCAGAGTCCCAAAATGACTGTATGCCTGTTATAGCCTTCAATGTCCTCTCTGCTTTTCCCTCCTCTCATATTCTGCACCCTCCTTTCCCAAAACCACTCTTAGTAGGTGTGAGAGGACATGGAAAAGACTCCAAATGAGCTCTGCCCTTCTCTTCCAGAAAGCAGCAAATCTTTCCTCCGGGAAAGGGTCAGAGCCAGCCTGGGGTAGCTGTGTCCATCAGTCCCAGCAATGCATGGCCATGAGCCCAGCCAGGGTTGGGATACAGTGTCAGCTCCCAGGAGCGACCAGCCATGGAGAGGAGATACCACACTGTACAAGATCAGGCAAGCAGGGATGGATCCTGCATTCACCCACAAAATTTCAATGTCTCCTTGATCAGAACATGAAACAGCATAGTGAAACAAGATCAGTCTCCTCAGATCCTGACCTGGTATCAACCATCACAAAAGAAAGATATTTCAAAATACCACCCAATCGCACCACCCCAGGGCATGTACCCAAACCACTTCAACAGATTTCTGTCTAACCTGTTCTCCAAACTCCTATCCCACAGGTTTTCCCAACAGTCTGTCTTTCATTTTACCACTTCCCTGAAAGTTCAAACATTTATCCTACTACCCAGCTTTAATCCTTGCCTGATGCCTTTCTGCCTCTCTCAGGAGTCATGGAGAAAAAACGATTGTCGTGCCTTTTAAAGCAACCTTTCCTATATCAGATGACTCGTTTCCTTCTGTATTTTTAGGCTAAACAAATCAATTCCATTACAGCTTACGTTTGCTAAGTGTCCTATTCTTGTCACTCCCCTCTGGCTCTTCCCCATCTGCCCACATCTTTCCTACCGAGCACACTTCCAATTTCAGCCACAGTATTTAAAGCCCCTCTGAAGTCAGGACGGATCACATGCATTGCCATGTATTTTTTTTTATTCTTGTTTTTAATTCATTACCTCAAACAAGCGAGGTTGACCTGCATTCATACTCAGAAAAACATAAGGTAAAAGAACGTTGAAGGAGAAATTAGCTAAGCTCACCATGTCTAAAGGCTACAAAACATTTGTGGTACAGTGCTCAAGATCTCTCTCAAGACAAAAAAGTTGGTGGGGATAGTCTGTCTTCCTGTCTAAATGCTTGAAATATTAAACAAAACAATTTGGTGCTAACAGAAATATCAGGAAATAAAAAAATCCACTTTTTGTGACTCACAGTCCATCATGTCTTCTTAAAATTAACCAAAATCACACGCAACACGCAGAACAGGTGTTCTTAAATCATTTCAATTTTGCTATCTAATCAAAAACTGGCTTCCAGCCATTTGCAGACACCAAGTTTTAACACAAGCTCTACTTTCTTTTCAAGTGAGGTGAGTGAAAAGATAAGCACCTCTAAAATTTAACAGGTTTGTCTCATCACAGGAATGTTGAAAAATGATGGACCAGCATGTCCCAAACACAAAAGCTCTCTGCCTGAGTCAGAAGTGCACTCCAATGCACGGTCATAGGCACAGTACTTAAAATCAGGAGAAAAACAGAGTTTAGTATGGAGATATGGCCTCATTTTTCACTGCAATGTTGTACTATTAGCATTCAATTACTTCCCTACCCTTAATTAACTCCTTGTTGAATCTTAATGTGATAATGAGAACTTTAATTCAAACCATATACCATGTCAATGCTGTGATCCTAACAGCAAAAATAGATTTTATTTAAGTTACCCAAGCCCCATAATCCCTCTGCCTTTTTATAACACTGTGATTCATATAAAGCACAGCAGGTGCATCAGGACAAGAATTGTCCCTGATTGCCACTAAAAACATTAACAAATGAAATCTATTTTGAAACCAAAATCAGTTGGCTTAATAGTTCTCATTTGTTCATCTCTCTGCAAACTAAAGAGCAGCAGAGATGGTGATCGAGGCTCTCTGAAGATCCTGTACCTATGTTCAAGCACCTGGTTAGATCATTCATTCTGACAGAACTTTCACCTTTTGAACAACCCACAGCAGAGACCCATGATATGAATCTCTCTCTTAGCCCTTCTCTGCCCCACACTCCATAAACTCTTAAAACCAGACTAGAGACCTACCAAACCCAGACCCAGCAAGGAGCACACTGGACCTTCCAGCAGGCTCCTCAACTCTATAAGAAACACCAACAACAAACAGATCATGTAACTTTACAAAGAAAACTGGAAACATCACGCTTGGCACTTAGCAGTCTAATCTAACAATCTGACAAACCCTGAACTTCCCAACCTGAAGGATTGCAAAAGCAGTTTTGAAACAAACAGAGGCACGAAATGTGTGTGAGGATCATGCGTTTCCCCCACCAGTGAAATGCAGAACTGCTCTAATTCCCTGACTCCTCACAAAGAGCACAGCCTTCCACACCACCAAGACTTTGGGATGCAGTGGAGTATGTCCTCAGCAAAAGACGTGCCTAAATTCACTGTCAACAGTTTTCCTGACGTAAACCTCAACCTGGGCACGCTTTGCTCCTGGATCTGCAAAGCACTTGAAGGACCGTGGCATGTCACAGGGGTGCCTAAATTCCCTGTAGGTCAATGGTGCACAGGCCCATTCGCTGCTCTCCTGAACCATGGCCTGCACCAGTCTTCCAGCATGTGCTGAAGACTTATCTTGCAGATATTAAACATGATGACAACAGGAATGACTCCATGCTGGAAGGACTCTGTTTAGAACAGCTGGGTAACGCCCGTAGGGAAGGAAAGCCGAGGGGGAAGATGGACGAACAACCCGTCCCAGGAACAGCATCCTGTGCTATTGGCAAAATTGCTGGAATAACCTTCAGCAGAGAAAGGAAGGGCAAACAGCAGATGGGGATCACAAGACGAGGGCACATTTTATGATGTTTAAACTCCACTTGAACAACAGCGATCATCTGATTGTAATGAGTAGAAGGAAATATGTTCCTTTCAGCCAAGGCTCCTGTACCCCTTTCTTCTAAATGAAGAGTCACACATGGCCTAAACTTAGAGCTATAAATAAGCAGGTGGTAACATTGCATTGTCCTAATTAAGTTGCAGGGCCATTAAATCCCTTCTGTTACCATGCACAGGGCTTGCTGCCTTGCCTCAGCCATCACAAGGTCTTGCCATGTGCTGCTCACCTGAGTTCCTGCCTCAAATCTGAACTCCTGTGCCCATGGACTCTCTTCTCCAGCCCTCCTATGGACTTTCCTGCTGCTTGGCAGCACCAAGTGAGCAATCTGTGACCATGTAGCCCCAGACTGGGATGGTTCTCAGCTCTCTCCCCCGTCCTCTCACTTCTGAAAGGGCACATGGAGCAGCTCAGTCTGCAGCTGGAGCCCAGGGAATGCTCAGGATGTTGTCAAGGCTTATCTGGGAAGACAAATGCTTAGATGATTAGGTAGTCTGTTCATAATCCTCAAATACAGAGTTTAGTTTAAGCACCAAATTCCTGGGGCTTAAAACTGCTTTCAATTAATTTTAATATTAGGCATGTTGGGCCGCGGGGGAACTGTACAGCCACCACCATGGAGACTCTCCATGCTCTCCTGAACTGACCAGACACTCTGGCCAGCATTAATAACACAATATGTGTTCTGAGAATATTTTTCAGTATCTAAAGGTATTTATTTTCCTCTCAACAGGTCCCTCTCTCATTAAGAGTGCAACTTCACAGTCAATTTGGAATCATGGAGTGGTTTGGGTTGAAAGGGACCTTAAAGCTCATTCCGTTTCAACCCCTGCCATGGGCAGGGACACCCTCCACTATTCCAGACTGCTCCAAGTCCGACCTTGGACACTTCCAGGGGTGGGGCAGCCGCAATTCATGGCCATTTGACTGAGGTCTGACACTAAACAAAGAAGACTGCAGAGAAGAAACCACAGATGTATCAGGAGTAAGTCTTTCATTCCAAACATTCAATAAGCTGGACTTCCCAAATGAATTAGGAAAGCAAATTTCACAGTATAATTATCTTGCTGAAAGACAAAAAGATCTCTCAAAGTGTTGTTTAAAATTCTTTAACATCGAAGTATTGATTTAAACACTGTAGAGTTACTATTTATCATTAAAAGGACACATAGAATAATTTGAGACAAGAAAAATAATAAAATAACTAGTAATATGATTTAATTCTACATGCAGTACTCTGCTTCTTGTTATAGTTGGTCTCAGCTATCAGCCTACTGTAAAAGCCAGCCAAGAATTCTTCAAGCCCTGCCAGAGCTACAAATACTGGCCAGAAATATTTGTCGTATCACAGCTCAGTTTCCAAAAAGTAAGATGCTGGACTTTTACAGCCAGAAAAATATAGGGCGCAAAGGACAATAAAAAATGAACTTACTTAATATTGTTGGAATGCATCAGATCAAACAAATGCAAGTACTCTTAATCCTGTAGGACTGCAGTATGACAAATACACTTAATTTAGATACTCAGCCCCTGTGAGTCAAACCAGTCTGGAAGATTCAGCCTCACAACTGCTGGATGTTACTCAATTAGCGTGAGGCAATGATTTCCAGCCCTCAGCAACCAAGGCAGCCTCCTCCTCTGGAGAGCCAGACAGCTTTACCTTGGATTAAATGGATCGATTTTTCCACTGTGTGCATAGAACAGCACTGTCAGGCAATTTGAGTTTACTGGCCACATTATTAATGGACTTTGCTGATTTTTTTTTTCAAAGCACTCATAAAATACAAAACATGGTGTCTTATAATGAGGTGTAATTGCAGCAGCAGCTTCTGCAACGTGTATCTCCAAGGAAAATGTGTTGACACAGACATGCCCTTAAGAAGCTTGGGCTTTAAATTTCCTTACTGTAGGGTACAGTATCTTCAGCCACAGGCAGTCCTATTCATTTCAGCCAGCTCACATGCTGCAGTAAGCCCTGCTTTTAGGAGAAGGACACCAGCAGGAATGAGTATCTCTCAAGGAAAGCCCTTTGCTGTGTAATTCAGAATCCAGACACTCAGTAACAGTAGTCAAGGTAAATCCCATGAACAAACCTAACAAATCAGGAAAACATTAGGAACCCTATTTCTTCATCTTGGATTAGGAAAAATTAGGAGCAAACCCAAATTCTGCATCTTGGCTCAGTCGCAGGTCTGCAGATGCCCAGCCTCTAAGCCAGGATAGCTGCTCTAAAATCCTGTTTTCACCCACCCTACTGTAAAGCACCAGCAATGCTCAGCTGTCCAGCTAGAATATTTACCTATTTAAAGTGAAAAAATGCCATGAAAACTATCAATGTCTGGAATCAGGAAAGTTCTTCAGATGAGCTCACATGTAACTATATTGAACGTACTGACTCTGGAAGAAGTGTAAAGGAGGACTTGTGTACTACTTTAAAGAGGATGAGAAAACCCTTCTCCAAGCTCATTTTGACATAATATAATGGTGACTAATTACACATCTGTGCTAATTGATCAGAGTGGCTGAAATCTAAGCTTTGACTAACACCAAAGTGCAAAGCTGGCTGAGAAGAAGGTACTTTACAATGGAACATTGTTTAAATGGAGGAATACATCAAGTAGGATTTTGCTGGTATCTGTCCTGGAGCTGGATTTTCTCTAGGGACTGGGATGATGAACAATAATGAATAATAATGAATAATAATGAATAATAATACAACTGCTTTCCAAAACTCCAGAAAGCACCAAGCCAGGAAAGACTCGGTTTTGCAGGATTCAAAGTTATCTTGACAACTTGGAGAGATGTCCTGAAATAGTCAGGAGTTCATTCCAACAAGGCCCAAGTCCTAGGTAGTACACTGGCAGAAACAACCAACAGGATACAATAATATATTGATATACCAATAATAAAATAACCAACGTGGAAGCACTAGCTTATGCAACAGCTCTGCTGGACAGGATCTACTCAGTATCCTGCTCTTGCAACCAAGCCAGACCTCATCCTGATGCATCTAGAAGCTGGGATGGCTGCAGAGTGTGTGTCTTGGCTACAGGAAGATGTCAAAGAACAAGAACGACAATGGCTTCACATGAAGTGAAGAAAATACTCCATGAACTAGAGCTCCTCCAAGGTGACAGCAGTGAGACAAAACGTTCTCCTGCTCTCCATACCTACAACCACCCCAAGAACCACGGGGACATGCAGATGGATGAGTAACATGGATGGCACCGTGTTTAACTAATAGTCTGATGGCAGCTCTCCAGTACTTGCACTGTGTTCGTCACAATCCCAACATGCCTTCCCTTCTCTATCAATCCTATTCCTGGCTATCAATCCTTTTTCATGGATTCTTGATCCTTTTCCTAGTCCACTCCCACAACTTTGTTCCTGACAACTTCTTTATTCATGTAAGGCAATGAGCTTGAAGCAAGAGCAGAATAATTATTTGGTATCTCCCATCCCAGTGTTAAGTTCCTCTAAACTCAATTAATCACGAAGAACCACTGGCAGCTCCCTATTTGCCAGCCAGATACACCAAAGTAGTAAGTGATTTCACATTCTGCTTTTGAAGACAAGCTATTAAATTCACATACTGTATTACTTTAATCAAGAATAGTTAATTAAGCTGTTCCCCTGACATGAATTTTTATCATTCTGCACCAGACATACATAACTTTTCTAGGACTCAGACTGGGGCCATGATGCATGTTTGCAATCTGTCTTTCCAAATTAATATGTCACCACTTGTAAAGTCAAAGTGGATCCAATACCTTTTGCCTCAAAGGTAACTGGGCTGAGTTTGGGGACATTGGGGACTGGAGGGCGAGTGATGCTGAAGCACCACTTCACAGAAGGGTTTCAATGATGTACAACTCACCCACCACGACACAAAACACTTTGTTAATATTTTAGTCTGTTTGCTTTATTTCCTTAAGTGAACTCGGCTTCATGCTCTATGCTGCCATCATAAAATCAACTCAATAACTTATATTCTCATAGTAATCATCAGCATCCATAATGCAGGAGTCATAAGTGCAGGTCATAAAGCAAGTGAGATCTGGAGAGTCAGGTTATTAAAAACATTAACCTATGATATGAATCTAAGTCTAAACTTATTACAAGCAAAAATCCTCCAACAACTTTCTGTTCCCGGAGCTTAAGGACAGGTTAACGCAATGTTTTTCTAGAAAAGAAGACTTCAAATATAGCAGCCAAGGAGCCAGATATGGATCTCTTCTCTTTTAAAGTACTCACAGAAGTAGGACAGCAAAAAGAAACAAAAATGACATCACTATTTGGCTATATGACTTAATCATAAGAAAATAGGTTTATGAAGTAAAAAAAGTGAACAAAATGAAAACTTGGACAAGTTTTTCAAATATTAACTGGGAATACTCTGTTATTATGCTGGAATTTACCCCCAGGAAAATAAGGAACATAGAGAAGATGTGTCATCCCATCTAGCCTTTTGTGAATCTATGCCATCAAGTCAAGCCAAGCCTTCCATAATCCCATCCAACCACTTTTATTTTAGGTTTTCTAAAAGGCAGACTGATGAGGTTGATGTGAACTGGCTCTTTTCACACCTCACAATTTTACATATTTTTTTAAGGCAATACAACCAAAGGAGAAGGTTTAACAAGGGACTACTGGATCACCGGCTCCATCAAGATCCCACTGAGTTGGCCCTGGCAAAGCCCCTGTCTATGGAGACAAAAGGAGAAGCACATCAGGGCACTTAGGTCACACATCTTTTAATGAAGATAGAAAAAACAACTATATTTTGTTTATTTAAGTGAGAAATCAAGTACAGCCAGAAGAACAGTAACCAAAACCCAGCCAGGCCCACAAGGAATATGCAAGTCCATGCCATGAGCCCTTGAATCAGCTCTTGGCGCTTGGGCCTTCTATGTATTTTTCCCATTTAACAGATTTGTTTAGATAAACTCACAAATATGGGTATTTACATAGCATGACAGAATGGTGTATTTAGAGATTTTAAGTAGAGTAACATTCTTTCAGGCTCATCATAAAATGAAAGCATGCCAAACTTTAACTAAAGAAACGTGTTCTAACACCGAGAAACTTATAATTAATCCTTGCCTTAAATCATCTCAGAGAGAGTTATGAGTCTAATTACCGTCAGTTGAGAAACTGCTCATGTTACTGAAATGGCTGAAACCAGACCCTGGGTAACAGACAATCTGAATCCCTCCCATCCCATGACCAATTTACAGCTAAGCCCTGACTCACTGCATTAAGTCCGAAAATATTTCTCAGCATTAGCGACAGCTCATTGCGGGAGGAACAACGGACACAGGTGTGGGGGGGAAAATCCCCTCTAAACTCCACTGCTTTGCAGAAGGGATGAAGATAATACATTGCTAAAATAGTCTTTTTTGATGTT
>VYZR01050571.1:0-18788 GCA_013400675.1 Oxylabes madagascariensis | reverse complement strand
GTGGCCAGCCCTGGCTGGATTTGCTGCGAGGCTGAGCGATGCCTTAGCTCGGGAAGAGATTTCTGCTTGCTTTTCTAATGAAGAAAAGGAGAAGAGGATGCAGAGAACTCCATACACAACCAACTAAGAACAAGCTGTACTCTGGAAAGATGTGCCACCGTCTCCTCGCATCTGCCGTCACCCAAGCCCTGTTTCACTGCTCAATGTTTTCCCCAGGAAGGAAGTGAGTGTAAACACTTCAGAGGCAGCGTTCCGAAGAATAACATATGGATGTTATTCTTCGGAAAAGCTGGGCAGGACGCAGTGACTTAGAGAGCCGGGAGATCTCCAGCAGCAACAAATCCCACTAAATTTGTGAATGCAGCCAAGCCCTTACAAAAAAACATATGGCACATTTTGACCTTGACTCACGCTTAGGCACTACGAAGCAATTTGAAGCTGGTTATTTCAGAGCACCACCAGTCACCTGGAAAGGCTGAGATTTCCTATGCCTAGCTCAGGTTGATTGCTTGGCTAAGGGAATGTGCCACCCAACTCTACAAAGAAGTTGCTGATGCCAGAGCAGTTGCTGACACCCTACCCCTGGAAGTGTTCAAGGCCAGGCTGGGCAGGGCTTGGAGCAACCTTGGATAGTGGCAGGTGTCCCTGCCACTATCTTTAAGGTCTCTTCCCACCCAAACCAGGCTGTGATTCCATGATTCCATGAAAAAGAAAGGGCAATCTGGCAAACCCACAGCATTTCAGCAGAAGTGCAACACTACCAGCATTGCTCCAACCAAATCACTCTCTGTGTTCCACCACACTGGAAAACCAAGCCTGTCCCTCCTCTCGCTCACAGCAGCTTTGTTTCTTTGAAAGGCTAAAGGAAAGGAGAAAACGAAGGGAAAAGAGCAGCCTGAGGGCGCTCCCTCCCAAACAGCCCCTCCACACCATGGAGCCCAACATCCAAATATCCACATAATCACAGTGTTTGGGTTTGAAAGCACCTTAAAATCCATCCTATTCCACCCCCTGCCATGGGCAGGGACACCTTCCACCAGCCCAGGGTGCTCCAAGTCCCATCCAGCCTGGCCTCGGACACTTCCAGGGATGCAGGGGTGGCCATGGCTTCTCTGGGCACCCTGTGCCAGGGAAGAATTTCTTCCTAATATCCAACCCAACACTGCCCTCTGGCAGTTTAAGGCCATTCCCCCCTCAGTTTTGTCTCTCCAGACCCTTATCCCAGGTCCCTCTGTCTTGTAGGCCCATACTGGGGGAAGACGACAGCACAACAACCCTGTGCCACAGACCTTTCCCCTCACCAGGCTGTGCCTTTTTTTAAACACCCTTGGCTTTGGAAACTCCACCCAGGCCACTCTCCTGGAAGTACAAGAATTTTGGAACAAAAGTACTCGTTTGGATGAAATTTTGGGGAAGAATTGGTAATATGAGAGCCCATTCCTGCTGTGTTTGCAGGCAGAGCAGCTGCTTCTGATTCCTAACACTTGCCTTCAGGTGCTGCTGCAATGCAAACTACATTTAAATATATATATACACACACATACAATTATAATATGATTACCTTATTAAGATGCACTGGCTTTGTGTTCCCATGCAGAGATTATCTGTTGGCTTAAAAATTTTTTTAAAGCTGCCTGTCTTTGATGGTATCCCATGGAAAGATTACATATTAGATAGAGCAGCACATGGTCCACACAGACCAAACAGGGGAGATGAAAGCAGAGCACCGAGAGCTCTGTTTGAGCTCCAACACTGCTTCTTCCAGGAGCACGGAACAAACAATTTAAAGCAAAAAAAAGGGATTTCTTCTCAGTGAGACCAAACATGAAGCTGCATATTAACTTGGTTCAATATTACTTTGGTATCTGTAAAAACCACTGCTTTCCATTAAAAATTATTCATTAATTATTCAGGAGATTTTTTTAACATACCTACATGTAATTCCAAACTCTGTACGCACAGGAGTCTGAATTATCTGCTCAGCTTTTTCAGAACATTGAAATACTTGCCTTTACTGGTATAAACTTATTTCCACAGAGATTTTCTTTCTGTCCCTGACTTTTCCTTACTTAAAAAAATCCTGAACTCTTGAATGTTACAGTCTTACATTGTTTCCCCTTCTCCCAGTCCAATTTCTTACTCTTCTTTCCACCAGCTGAAATGCAGAAAACCCTTCCAACACACATTTGAGTCTCCCAGCTGCCTGCAAAGCAGCTGGTCTTGGCTATCCACAAAATCAAAGGGAAACAACCGAAGTCCAAAAGCACAATTATACTGAAAAACAGATGAGGCTGAGCCCCTTCCAGCCCTGGTGTAGCAATACACAGTGCAGAAGGATGAATACACTCACTGTTTTATTACTGGAGGTGGCTAAAGCAGTTCTAGCGCAGCCAGAGGCAGCCCAGCCCCTTTTTCCTGGGGGAGGTTGTACAGAGCACCAGCAAAACCCCAAGAACGCCAAGAATGTCGTCAGTCTCCCCATCTGTGAGTGGGGGTTACACCCATCCTGCTTTAATCCACCAGCAGGGATAAATCTCCCCTCACCTGCTCCCTGAGGGTCACACCGCGGCTGCACAGCACCCCAGAGCCCCTGGACAGGGTGCAGGTGAGGGCACTGTGCCCTTCCCAGAGCTCCCAGAACCGCACACAGGTGAGTGAGCGCATCCCGAGTTCATGCCAGGTCCCCGGGAAACCTGGATTTGCCAATCCTGTCACCCTGAGCACACAGCAATTAAGGCTAAAGAGCTAAAGGACTCGTTAATGCAGCTAATGAGCTTCCCCAGCAGCCCTCTCCAGCTCTCTCTCCCTTTCTCTAGAGAAGACACCATTAAATCAAGATCTTTCCTGCTGCGTCCCTCACATCCCAAAAAGCCTAAGCCTGGGTAGCCCAGCCCCTGCCCAGCCCCTGCATTTCCCCTGGAAGAATTAAGAAGAAAACAAAGACACTCAAAGATGCTCGCCACAGTTTCAAGTAATTTTGAGCAAAACACCATTTTCGCCACAACAAATGTGAAACATTTCCCACCTTTGCTCACATCCAGTGGTGAAGCACAACCAAAATGTGGAACAAGCAAACATGAAACTCCAGCTTGCAGCGGTAGGAATGTTCCTGCTCAAGGATGATGTGAGCATAAAATTGCCTAACAGGTGGAAACCTAACCAAAGCCGTGACTATTGAAACAGGAAAGTAACATTTTGTGCTCGTTTAGTACAACAGACATTGTCTTCTTGAAGCTTAGTTAAATAATCAGTGCTCGCTCTCTGCTATGACTTGTGTTCCTGGGAGTACTCCTCACTCTTGGATCTTCTAGTTTATGTTGACTGGAAAGGTATTTTTTAACATTTCTTACTAAATAACCAGGATGAATTGGGGAAAAATCAAGCTAAAAATAATTTAGGTGATGAAAAAAGCCTCATGTGGATTGGATTGTGGAGAAAAATGGCATTTTTGGGGTAAAAAAGGAGACAAAAGTGAAATTACTTCAAAACAATAATGGTACAAGTGGACTCGGAGCTTCTGATTTTCTAATCCCAGAACAGTGGAGCAACATAGCTTTTAAAAAATAGTGGCAAATTCAAAGCTGAAAACGTGCATTTGAAAAACTAAGTTAGAAAATTGTCAAATAATGACAACTCAAGATTATGCAACACACTGCTATCGTGCTGTTCATGGCAAGAAAAGAAGTTCAGGGCTGCAAGAGAGCCCTCTGAGTCTCTTCTCACCTCTCCTTGTGGTGCTTCTGCTCCTTTTTTCCTTTCTTGTCACATTCTTCCCTTCCTCCTTTACCCCTCCAGCTTCTTCCTGGGAAGGTCACTTAACTCCCACGAATGCACATTCCTCTGTGGGCTCTGGACTGCTTTAAGGTCCTTCCAACTCAAATCTTCTGAGATTTTATGGTTAAATACCCCAAACTGGGTACTGGAGATCTTCAATTTTTCATTTGACTGGCTTCAAGTTCGCCTCCTTTAACTGCTCTTCAAAGACATCAGTTAGGAAAGTTTGCAAAAGAAAACACTTTCTACTGAAAAAAATACCTGCAGTACAAACAAGTTCCAGCCAAAAACTGCACAAAGGATCTGCCTGAAACCAGCCCCGAAAGTCACAAGGGCTTCACCTCAGCTTCAGAACATCAAAATTAATAAATTCATAGAGTCACATAGGTTGGAAAATACTTCTAAGATCACTAGTCCAACCATTGACTCAGCACTGTGTTGGTTTGGGGTCTAAAATGGCACATCCTTCCCCCCGCTTTTCCAGATGCAACACTGTATTCAGACTAAAACAGAGATGTACAAAGGCTGTACAGGTAAACATCTAGTGAAGCATCTATGGATGAATTTGTTGTTACCTCCATGCTCTACAACAGTCTGAAATTAGCACCTCACCAGATACGGAAATCCCAGACCCTACATTGGCTCCACAACCACTTTGACTCAAGGAGTGCCTGAAAAGAAAGTGTGAGCAGACCCACATAATATCTGTAATTAAATATGAACAGATGAAAGGTTGAACTACTTTGATGCTATGCAAGGAGGTCAGGAGATCACAGCTCACCAGTGGGCAGGAGTGTTCCAAACTGGGACTCTCAGGCCATAGCAGCTGCCTGGATTTACAGCTTTAGTTTCTATCAGTGACTTCTGATGATTTTAGGTATTTCTTCATGATCCATTCTGCCTGTATCTTGCCTCATCCTCTGTTCCAAAACAGCAGAGTTAATTATTAACACCTGCTATGCAATTGCTGAATAGCAAGTACCAAAACAGAGGATACAGAGAGTTTCTCCTGCTGACAGCTTGCAAAATCCTACAGCTCATCTTTCTTAAAAAGAAAGCTTTCTTAAAGCTTCAGTTCTTCAAGTGTGGAGATGCTCATGTTCTTTAAAAAGAATAATAAAAAGAATAAAAAAGAATCTGAAGGTTCCTGGTCCTCACAATCATGGAAGAAACTCTTAAATCAAGAACTTGCCACCTTGCCATGACTGCTGACTCCTCTGTTTCACCAACAGCTCTATGTTCATCCTCCTCAACAGCATCAGCCTTCCCAGAGAGGAGGGGAAAGATCCCAGGCAGAAACTCACCTGTTAAAATGATACAGGCATGTAAACAACACAACCTGTATGGAAAATGACCTGCTTCCACAAATGACAGTGGGAATCTCTGCAGGTTTTGCAAGAAACCTTTCCACCAACCATGTGGGCTGGTCCTGAACCGTGTTCCTGAGAGCTGCACATCACTGCTGCATTTTCTCCACCATCAAGCCTGCAATTACACGTTGCTCCTGGACACTGTTATTGTAATACACTTTGAAAGAAATAGAATTATATATTTTTAAGCTTTCTACTTTTAAATCACATTCATCAAGAACCTGAAAAATCATATCATTCTACATAGGGCACTGTGAGGATTTATTCAACAAAAGGGGAAGAAGGAAACAAGGTCTGGTCTGAAGAAACGCACCTGGAACACAACAATTTTTGTATGATTTTCTGACTTGCCAAAAATATTTATTAATGGTGTTAATTTATCTTCTAAATTTTTGAAATTAAATACAGGAGGAAAAATGAATACTTCTTCACCAGAACCACTTTAATGGAATTCAGAAGAAGAATATTAATACCTAGTGCAATCATCTACTTTGATGTCTATATAATATGCAGTGACCCGTAAGGGGAATGAGCTAAAACTGTCATAAATTCATTATGAGAAACCATTCTTTGAAGAATATCAATGCAAATTTGAAATGAAATGGGCAATATGGAAATGAGCTAATTGCACAGCATTTAAAATAACTGGCTCCAGTAACAATGTCCTTTCTGTGCACTACTATTTCAGCTGAAAAAACACTGGAGAGGCTGGGTTATGAAAATTGAAATGCTGTAATTACTTAGTACTGATAGTGGTAGGGCAGCATTCATTTAGAAGCTCAGACTCTGGGGAAAAAAAAGAAATCCAAAGGATGATTCTATAATTCTCATTTCTCTCAGAAAGGGAACCTCAGGTGGCATGCAGTGCAAAATGTGCCAACTCAGGCCCCGTCAACAAAGACTGGAGGCAAATACTGTATTACCCAGGGGGCTTTCTAGGTATCATCTTATAAAAGTAGAATGCAAAATTTCTCTTAGTATCCTACAAAGGTTTGGGTTGGAAGGGACCTTAAAGCTCAACCCAGTCCCACCCCCTGCCATGGGCAGGGACACTTTTCACTATCCCCGGCTGCCTCAAGCCCCGTCCAACCTGGCCTTGTAAACTCTCAGGGATGGGGTACCTGGGGCATCCAGAACTATAAAGGCATTCTCCTCCATGGATCAGGAATGCACCTTCCCCAAGCTGGGCCCAGCCCCTGCTTTGCCCTCCCTGTCCCAGCACTGCTCAGAGAGGCTCTGCCGGGAGGAAACCCCAGCTCTGCTCTCAGAGGTGCCCAGGGCAGGGGGCCAGGGGTGCCCAGCCCACCCACCTCCTTTATCCCAGTGTGAACCCTGCCACCTCGGGCAGAAGGAGCCTGGTATGATACCCCTCCCTCCTTCATCTACTTACTTTTGAATTTTAATCCCTGGCTTCCCTTTATTCACTGATTTTGGAGCTGCACTTTCGTAGCGGCGGCTTTTGTTTGTGGTTTGTTTCTTCAAGGGAAGGGAGGAGAGTCCAGATGTGGAGGAGCTGCATGCTGGGCTGTGAGGAACCTGTGGGACCTGTTCCCACAGAGCTGCCCCGGGCCCTGGGGTTTGGCTGACATGGCATCTGGGCAAAGTGGATGCCTGTCCCTGAGGGAAAACGTGCGGGGGAGCAGGCTGGCTTTGGAGCCCTCCATTCCCTGCTCTCTCTCCCAGCTCTCAGCAGCACAGGAGCTGGATGGATGAACAGCACAGGAACCTCTGCACGAGCCCATCTCCGTGCACATCTGGTGATGCTCACTTTGTCCTTTTAGCACTCCTATGCCCCAAAAACCAAAGAAAAAGGGCGTCTCAACTTCTTTTTCCCCTCCCGCAATGACCCAAGCTACATTTTGCTGTGTGTTTTTGTGGGTTTCACCCTGCCTGGATTCCAGCACAAGAACAAACATCTCCAAGTATTTCATTAAGCTGAGGTTATATATATATATATATATGTATATATATATGCCACATATCTATGTACTGGTATTCCATACCTAAAGAGGCTCCAAGAGAGGTGGAGAGGGAATTTGGACAAGAGCCTGGAGTGACAGGACAAGGGGGAATGACTTCAAACTCACAGAGGGCAGGGTTGGGTGAGTTACTGAGCAGAAAAACCCCTCCCTGTGAGGGTGGTGAGGCCCCGTGAGGATGGTGGCACAGGTTGCCCCATCCCTGGAAGTGTCCAAGGCCAGCTTGGACAGGGACTTGGAGCAACCTGGGAGAGTGGAAGGTGTCCCTGCCCATGGCAGGGGGTGCCACTGGATGAGCTTCAAGGTCCCTCCAACTGAAACCAACCTGGGATTCTGTGATCTGAAAGCAAAAGGGAAGATAAGCGGGGCAAGACGCTGAGAAATTACTAGCCTCTCCTTTATATATAGAAAATATATTTGTAGCTATTCATCCTTTACAGTGGACAATGAACCAACAGGATGAAGTTTTCCCAACACTTGTACTGGAGCTGACCCTGTGCTGGTGGAATGGGGCTCCTGGAGAATGTCACACCCAGCAAGGAAAGCAGACAAGGGGCCAGCGCAGGATTTAACACACCCAAACTCTTCAGGACAGACAAAACCCAGGAAAATCTCTTTTTCTAAGGGCTTGAGGGTTCTCGGGCATTTTTTGTTTCCTTCCCCTTATAAGCAGAGCATGAGCAAGTTCTATCCTGAAACTGTGTGTTCTGAAACACTGCCACGGCACAATGGTTTAAAATAAATAATTAGGACATTAAAGACAGAAATCTTTACACTGGAATATGCATTAATAAGTGCTAACTTCAGTTTTACAAAGCTCTTCACCAATGTACTGCACCGGTGCTTAAATAAAAATGTTATGCATTTCAAACACTGCAATTCAAAGCTTACCTAGCAATAAGCAGCACTGGCTTCAAGTACTTTAAAGTACCAAATTAATTTTATTTCCATGCTTAAATTTGCCCTTGTGGTATTTTACATTTGTAGAAATGAAGACACCACAAATATCCCAGATAAACTTGGTGGCTACTCTTTCTTTTAGCTGGCTTATTTCTTTTTTAGATAGTTTTTTAGCACCTAGATTGGGCAGGTTGGTAATAGAATTAAAATGTATTTTCCTAAATTGATGTGGAATTCAACATTTACCAATCTTTGCACTGCACATCAAAAATATTTATGATTGATGTATCTATAAAAGGCATTTTACATCTTGTGTGTAATATATGTATTTAAATAGGGGTCTTCCCTTTCACATATTACATTTTATATGGTTATTAAGGTGTTTCATTCTGCATTTTCTGCCAGGCTTTTAATTTCACACACTTCATCTATCAGATATTACTGTCTACTTTAGACACATCACTACAGAAAATGGTAACTGGTGTTGAATACAGAGTCACGGAGGCGGGGGATTTGCAATTCCAAGTAATGTGGAGCTGAGTGATAAATGGAGAACAGCAGCTGGGCTGAGAAGCTCAAGAGAGACAAAAATCACATTTGCAGGTAAGTGGAGTGGAAATTTGTGGAAATTGGGTAAAACAAAAAGCAAAACATTGTTATTAAAGGTGGAGTGAGAGGTAGCAAGAGGTAGCAAGGCAATTTTCTGCTAGCTCCAGCAGGAATTCATCTCAAGCTCTAACATGCAATTTCACTACGATGCTCCAGGATGAAACACAGGATTATACCTAATTATTTTGGGGGTTTGGGTAACAAAACATAAAAATCCCAGCAAGTGATGGGCCTTTTGTGCCAGTGCAGCCAAGAAAAGAATGAATAAAAGTTATAAAATCATCCAAAACCTGAACTGCAATAAATATCAAGATAACCACCCAACAGAAAAGAAATGCAGCTTTAGGGATTTGGTATTTTCAGGGATACCTATACCGTGACAGCCCAGTTCAGAGGAAAATTGATCTGGCTTCTGAAGTTTGCCAAAGCAATGCTAAGCTGAAGGAATACCACATATCTCATTTTACCTTTTCTGGCAGTAATACTTTACAATGGAAAGCCAGGAGTGCTGCGAGAGTATGGAAATGAGGACAATTAAATTTGCCCTATTAAAAAGGCTGTTATGTAATTGTACTCTGTATATTTAACATGATGGTGTAGAGCTAAACAGTCCTTTCCAAACAAAAAGTTAATAGATCTTTATTAATGTGTTATCTATTTTGGTCAAACCTGCTTGTAAAATATTAATACTGTTTTGACATTTTAGCTTTCAAAGTGACAAATCCATGTGACTAGCCACCATTAGCTTTGGCTAATACTTAGGGCCAAAAAACCCCATCCAGATTTGCTGAGTGGCAAACTCAATGCTGGCAAAACTCCCTTTGTTTTGGAGAAAGCTTATCATAAAACCTTCCCCCAAGAAGATGGGGAAATGCAGGAGAGGTTGTGTAGAGCCACTGTGGACGCACAGGGAGCTGAAGTTTAGTTTTAACTAAACATGGTGGAGTTCAGCAACACATGTGGCACGTTGGCACCATGCTGGGCATGGAGACAAAGCCCAGGATCCCAATAAACCATCCCAGCCAGGCCTTCTGCTTCTGAACTCACAAACAGCCATCCTAGCTGCTCATTTACCTCCAGGAATAACAGCACACACATGACCCTCTATGCACCATCTCACATGAAAATTAGCACAGCTTCCATGTTTTCTTACATGTGCGTACATGTATATGTGTATATATATATATGCACAAGCCAAGGCTTGTGATTTAAAAATATATATAATATGCAGTACCAATTACTTCCTTCTTTCACCTATCTACTAGTTCTTCATTGATCTGTCTCCAAACACCTCTGGTTTAGCTGAGCAGCCACCAAAGCATGTGGTGCAATGACAGCATCCAGTGTAGCCCCAGTTCTCCAGCACCTAATCCTGGCACATCCCATTCGCATCTTCCAGGCTACAAGGATGTGGGACTATCAGCTCAAGTGCAATGACACTGGCTTTGTTTTGAGGGTGGAGATGCCCTGGAAGGTGTCAGAGGTACCTGGAATGAAACCAGGAGCAGAGAGATCCCAGTGGCAGGTGGAGAACTGGAGAAACAACCTGACTAAAGAAGTGAATCAGGCCTATGGATACAAAGGAATGGCAGGGAAACAAGCTTAGTTTCTTATCCCCTTGTCAAAAGCCTACATTTTAACCCAAGGGGGGCCTTTGATTCCACCGGAAAATGTCTTCCCATGGAGCATCTTGTGTTTCCCCTGGCAGACAGCCCTAGCACAGCCATTCCCATTGGCACTGTGTCTCAAGAGCATTTCTGCTTTACTGTGCCAGACCTGCTCAAGTTTTGAGCCCTGCTTAAGCCTCAGGTTGAAGCTGAGAAGGTGGTGATTCACTGACAGAGCCTCATCTCTCCCACAGATACCCACATTTGTACCAGCCCTTCTCTGGCTCTTCCTCAAGCAGAATCAAAGCCTTGGGACTCTGACCTCAGCACCCAGTGTGAAATGACAGTTTCCCTGATGACTGCCATGTCCTCCCATTCTCTTTGTCTACTCATGTGACCTTCTTTCCCCCGTCTCAGAAATACTGCAGCACCAAAGGCAGGGATGGCAGCACATCAAAGAGCCTAAGTTACAAGGGAAGCGGGTTTATTTTCACTTGAGCGGAGATTTTTTTTTTTTTTTAAGCAAGACTTCAAAATACCTTTAAAAAGTAACAGAGATGATAATGGGATCGAAAAATTCAGTGGCGTCTGAATAACGTAAGTCAAGCACCAGTATCAGGGGATACCGACCAGTATCAGAGCAGTTCCCAGACACTGAGGTTACACATCTCATCTGGGCTGTGCTTCTGAAGGGGATGCAAATTTGCAGCCCTGTGACAATAAAGAAATGTGGGATTAAGAAACAAGAGAGGAGGAAAAAGGGCCAGTCAATTCTCCCACCGCCTTTTCTTGTTCCTGAAATTTCAGTTGCCTGGAAATGGCTGATGAGAAGATGGGATTATGTAAGCACTTGCCAACTTCTCACACGGTAAGGAAATGAAAGCCTCAATGATGGGTAGCTTAACCCATCTTCTAAGCAGTGAGCTAAAACATGTTTACTAAGGAGAACTCGAATAGTGAAACCCCTTTAAAAAAACCAGAAGTGATGAGGACTTGACAATTCTCAGGATTAAACAGCTGCATGTATTACAGAGAAGGTAATCTCCTTATAGCAAGATGAGGAAAAGGAAAATAAAGCCTTTTTGGTGGGCAAGACAGTTTTTGTTTTAAAGCATATCCATCCTGTCTGGCTGAAGACTTTCTTGTCTTATTGCCTTTTTTTTTCTGCTGATAAACATGACAGAGAAGAGCTACACCAGCCTTCCAAATTCTTATTGTTACATTTTCCAATATAACTCACTGCTCCCATCAAATATGATCCACCAATAGTAAAATAAGAAGCACTGTGCTCTTCCTACATTTTATCAGGTGAACACTTGGGTGCTACAGGACAACTAGTACCAACCAAAGCACAAAATAGCTTGAGCTACTTTTGAATAGACCTTCATTCAGCAAGTGTGTCACCCCAGCAGAACTGAGTTTTCCTGAGCTCTTCCTCGCTGCCATTCCAGTGACATAGTACCTTCTGCAAATATTCTCATTTAACTACAGCGAAGGCCAGTCAAAAATCTAATGCAGAATCACAGTATATCCAGAGCTGTAAGGGACTCACAGGAGTCACTGCCTCCAACTCCTGGCCCTGCACTCCTCAACAATCTGTTAAAAACCTCTTAAAAACCCTCTAAATCCTGCTCCAAGCTGAAGTTGCACCACCCATTGGAGCATCAGCAATGCAAAATTGCAGGTAGCAAATAGCTGATCTGGAGAGTGAAGAAGAAATCGTATTGCCTGCTGCTCAGTCACAGGATAGGGCAGCAAAATAAACTCCATTTGCCACAGGAATGCACCTGTAGCTGTGTAATGTAAGTCTGTGTGTCTAGGAGAGGAAATATAAAGTAGTCAGGTTGCTGGAGCCCACATCTTCATGAAAAGTAAAAAAATCCCAAACAGTGGCTTTTTCTACAGCTGCCCCATAATGGCAAAAGGCAAATCCTTAGCTGGTGATAATGGTTTTATGATTCCTCTGGGATCTGCTGCTGATGTTTCCCCTCTGGACCTACAGATGGAGGGGGGAAACCCCAACCATTCTACATGAAGAAAAGCTGCACTGAATGAGTGCAACCAGACATGAGAACTTGCACCCAACTACAAGAACTGTGGGATGTCTTTGGAAACTTCGACTGGGCAAAGCCCCAGCCAGCCAATAACAAAACCCACAGTCCTTCAGCTTTAGAAGAGAAGAAACAACTTCTCAGAAATGCCAGAAGTGACTCAACCGTGATTTTTAAGCTGCTTCAAGCATCTTAGTTATGTCAAGTAGTCCTAAGAGTTTACCTGCGACTGCCTTCCCTTAAGTGGAACTATAAGCTGGCAAAGTGCTCAAATCGGGGCTAAAGAAACACACACGATTTTTGTGACTGCTGTGTTACGAATATATTGTTTTTTTCTGTTCCAAACTGCCTTCCCTGGGAATTTTAAAGTACAGAAAACCAGCAAGTGTAAAGCAAATAATATCTACATAAGTAGGTCATTTTCTTAATGGCAGGGAAGTGCTGTTTTACGCCAGCTCGTTTGTAACACAGACACACACATTTCCAAATAAAGCGTATTTTCAGATCTGCAAGGGAGGGGAGTGACATAATCATGGAGGCACTCACTCCAAGATCAAGTAGAGCCTAATTCAGAAAGACAAGCAGGAAAAAGTCGTATTTTGTATCTTCCATGAGAGCTTTGCAGGGAGTTGTGACATTTTGGAGAAAATCCTCTCGCCTCGCATAAGCCGGAGCTGGAGGGTGCTGCACGCTGCATATTCCATTACAAACGCAGAACCACGTTAGTTCATTAGAGAAGTGATAAGTTCAATCCTTACCAAGTTTTCTTGGTTCCTGGCTGCTATTTTCTGATCATCTTCTCCCCCATTTTTCATGTATTTGACCTCTTCCACTGGTTTGATCCTATACTCATCTGAGCACCAAGAAAAAAAAAGAAAAAAAAAAAAATTTGAACCAGTGTAGTTCAGCAGCTGGGACAAAAACCAAACTAAAATCAAAATAGCTGACTAGAATAGACCCTAGTTAAGCAAAGCAACTAAAAATTACATGTATATCTTTTCAAAGGCTTACAGGTGACTAATACAAAGGAAGTTTCTCCTGCCTGAAGCTTCAGTAAGAATTTCAGTAGCTCTCTGGTCTAGTATAGCCATGGCACCAGGAAACAGGGATGTCTGGTGTGTACTCTCTCCCACATTCCTACTTTTCTGTTTAATATGTTCAATACAAACAAGTTCCTTGCTCCTGCACCCTCCCTGGATTTTCAATCTCAGTGGACCAACAAGCCATGTACAGTGGTTACTGGAGAGAAGGCTGCTCATGGTTGTTTGTCGCACAGCAAAGCTAAAGGAAGCTACGGAAAACATAGGTTAAAAACTGGAAAAAAGCCAAGCCACACCATAACCACTTTGCCTTTTTTTTAAATTTTCTTTTTCCTAATGACACGATGCACAGTAATAGAATGATTTCTGGCGAAAAGGCCCCATGCTGACCATCTTCCTCTTCCCACTTCCCCCACCAAGCACCATTTTTCCTGCACACAAACATTACCCAGAAAGAAATTCAGTCTGAAAATAAGCAAGGAAGGTAAGATTCTTGGTTTGTCCCTAATATTTATCAGCTCTTCAAATACTAGAATTTCCAGCTCTAAGGCCATGGAAATGTGCATACATGTGCTATACCACAGTAAACCCAAAGCTCCAACAAGGGATTTTTTAACTTGGTAGGACAATACGGGATTTCAGGAAATATTATTCTTCCCTCCAACCTGTGAATCCAGTTCTAGCAGGACCAACACCTCCCTTGCTCAGCTGCTTTTTGCTCTGGTTATCTTTGTAGCATCTGAATCTATTGGAAAAAACACCCAGAGTTGTGCACCCACCCTCCTCCAGCCAGGATAAACAATTCAGAAGAGAAACTGCATCCCACAAAAGTGGAAAATATTAATACAAAGTGAAATGAGACACAGTACACTCAGAATAAAGGGCAAATATGGCAAATTAGAAGACACTGCACGAACTTTCCTCTTTTTCTTTGGATTTTCAAGCAATTTCTCTCACTTATACGAAGGGAAAAACAAAGCACAAATAGATTTTTCTGGGTTACTGTATTTTTAAAAAAAGAATCAATATTATTTAGACAAGGTTGTTTTCAGGAAACTGTTAACCACAGAGTCTAGAAGTTAAATAAGCCTTGCTTTGAAAAGTAAGGCTTATTTTTAAAATAAACTTGTTTCAAAAAAACAATCTTATTTTAAAAAATACATGATGGTTTTGCATCTGGTCTAGACCACATCTATACATTTTCTTTATTACAGAGTTCAAATAAACTGAATCTATCAAATAGAAGCATCTCAGATGCAGAGCCTCAAATCAGATGGGAATTTAGGGCAATGTTATCAGATTGGTAAATGTGAACAACTCTGAGTGGGTTTTTTTTTCTTTTTTTCCAGTGTAATTCAGCTAGTCTGGAGGTGACAATTCATAAACCCAAAAGGGCTGAACACAATAAAGCCTGGGAATTAGAAGTAGGTGATTGACTGCAATTACCTAACTTACATTTTCCTCCCTGCCTCAGTGCTCTCTGTTGTGATTAGCAATAAAAACCCCCACACAGAAAAAGCATCAAACTCCCACAGAGGCACACAGGGATCTGAATGGGAAAACAGATGAGCAAGAGAAAGCAGCACAAAGGACATTTCCCAACCAACAGCCAACCCGTGTGCACTGGAGGAGAGAGGAAGTTCAGCCCAGCCTTGTGGAAAACGAGGAAGGTATGGAGGGGCTGACATTCCACAGCAAAAATCACCCTGAAACGTGTCTGCTGCTTATTCCAAGAGATTAATTGTGATCAAACACCACATCCAGGCAGCAGCTGATCCTGTGGGGATGGTATAGGAGGGATGCTTCCTTGGACACATCATCCCTTGGAGCAAGTCAACCATGGCACCGAGGAGTCCCTGACTGATAGCCAGGATAATCAGACTGTCATGTGAAGTTTTGATACACCTGGAGAGGACAGAGTCCTCTTAGACATCAAAAATGGGCAAAGATCCTTCAAATGCTGCATCATTTGCCAGATGCATCCAGTAGCTCTGAACTGGTGGCAGAGAACTTTGCACAGATTTCCTGTAATATTTCCAGAAATATTTCCAGCAGTGTTAGTAACTTCAACACTTTCCTGATGATACAATAAGTATTCAATTATCTCTGGCACAGCTGATGTTACTCTCCCCTCCATCCTACCAACTGCCAAAGTGCAGACACCTGGATAATTTATGCCCAACATATGTAGCAGCAAGAAAGTTTTCAAAAATAGACCAGTTATTTTTCATAACATTTTTTGGACAAGTTGAATCTACCACAGCAAACAGCAAGTCTTACTTTGGAGAAATCCAGTTTTTCCTTAGGAGAATGGCTTCCCATTTGGGCAGGGTTAGATGGGATATTGGGAAGAAATTCTTCCCTGTGAGGCTGGGGAGGCCTTGGCACAGGGTGCCCAGAGAAGCTGTGGCTGCACCTGGATCCCTGGAAGTGTCCAAGGCCAGGTTGGACAGGGCTTGGAGCAACCTGGGACAGTGGAAGGTGTCCCTGCCCATGGCAGGGGGTGGTACTGGATGGGCTTTAAGGTCCCTTCCAATCCAAGGCCATTCTGTGATTCTGTGGATACAGATCGAAAAAAGATCAGGAAGCCCCTGCAGATGTTGGCAGAATCAGCCTAGTAATAGAAAGTGTCTTACAAAATTAATATAAATGTCCTGGCTAAAATAGATGGTATGTGTTCGAGCAGAAGAAATCTCTGCTTGTATCTCAAAAAGCAATAAAGCTTTGACACAATCTAAAGCTGAGGATCTCCTTTAAAGGCCAAGAGATTATCTCCCAGGATGAGACACACTGGGGAAGGGGTTGAGGGGCTGGCACTCGGGCTCCAGTGCCTCGAGGAGCAATGAACACCCCAGAGCGCCAGGCAGCTTCCAGCTCCAGCAATCCCAGGGGCTCTGAGCAAGACGTGCACGCACCAAGATCAGACCAAAAGGCAAATGCAGCACCGGCCTGTGGAAAGCCAGGGATCAACTTCCTTTTGGTTTGTAACTGAGCCATCAACAACTGTTTTATCAGCTACACACAGAAATGAAGGGAGCAGATCAGACATTCATCATGTTTGAAGCAACATCATTACTCACAAGCTCTCCTAGTTCCCTATCACAGGCAAAACACTTTCCCTAAAACAAGGAGCACTGATAGAATGCATTGGTAACATTTGTTAGTATTGAGCAGTCTCTTGCTGGAAGGAGGTATAAATAGGTATGATTCCACTTTGCAAGGGAAAAGAACAGCTAAGTAATTATACAGAATTATACAGCAGGGGAGGACACTGCTTGCTGGTGTAACAGAGAAGTAACACCTTATTCACAGGTAAGGCAACATCCTTTATTTCAAATATACTAAATATAGGAATTAAAATCAAATCATTATTTGCAGAAGATGGGTCTTCCACTGCACTATTTTATTTTTGGGAGGACACGATGTATAGACTTTTTTTGACCAGGTGAAGATAAAATTTGTCTTCTACAGATACCTTATACATAAGGTGTTCAGAAACTACAGATTCTGAGCTATTTATGAGATTGTTCTTGTTCTAAAGTTACTGGCAGGATGAAAGCACTGCAAGTGCAAAAGGGATGTTTATGCATGCACAGACCTTGAAGTAGATCATGAGGTGTGCAGTCATTAACAGTTTTAGGTGAATATGAAAATTAGATTACAGACAGGTTGGACGAAGGGGCCCTTAATGCCTTTCCTGTAGATATGTGCAAACTGCTAACCTGGTTTTGCACAGTAAGGTAAGAGTGACCTGGAGTTGAAGAAGTAAAGGATGATAAAAACCATCTTTTAAGTTTTACCTTCTGATTTCTCCTGAAGTAAACACAGCATTTTGAGGTATTTTGGTTGGAGTGATCAGAAACAAATCCAGAGAAATCCTGAAATGTTGACTGAGATCCAGTAGGACCTCATTAAGTCTGGCAGCCAACAAGACCTTTAAAACTGTAAGAAGTTCAGCATAAAGGAAATTTGTACTCTATGCTTATTTACCTTGGTCTTTTTCCTAAATACAGTTTTATTATCAAAAAGAAAAGTGAAACATGTTCATGCTTCTTTCTGGTATAGAACTAAAAATCAAATAGTGAATATGATAAAAAAATTAGTACACTATCACTCAAAATGTGACATAAATAAAGAGAAATGCATCCTAATGCTCCTTTCAGGAGCAAAACCAAAATCAAGTCCTGTCTTTTATTATGTGATGCATTATATAAAAAGAGAAAATTTCCAATAACTCATATGGGGGAGGAATGGCTTTACAGGACTGTCACAGCATCCTGAGTTGAAGAAAAGCAACTCAATTAAATCAAAAGAAAAACAGCATAAATGAACCACAAAAGACAGAAATACTGCAAGCATAACACCCACCACAAAATCACAGGATATAAACCAGAAAGGAGGAACGCTTCTAGCTCCAAACTGTGGAAAGGCACAGGGAGGAAGAATTTTGAAGTTGAATATTCTGCAAAAATTCTCAGCAGGCAAATCTTATGAATGAAGATCTCCATCTGGAAACAGATAATTCCCCTCAAACATGTCACCCAGTTGCCATGGCAATGTGACAAAGAAAACCAGCACTCATTAATAACAATTTCAGTGATAAATGAGCATATCAACTTCGAATATTGAAACAATTACTGGGTGGGGGGCACAAGACTGTGGTGGTTCCCATGAGAAAAATGTCTTCAGCACTTCCAGACATGGCTCTAAGTGCCTTTACCACAGGAATATGGGCAATGACACTAATTCTAGCTCAGTTTAAAGGAAAGAACAAGACCAGAAAAAAACATAACTTTGTCAAATATATCTAGAGTCACTGTGACTTTCGGAGAAATATTTGGTTAAACAGCAAGCCTTTAAATAAGTAAATTAATAGAATGCTGATTTACACTGCATTCCCATTTCAGACATCTAAGGACAAACAGATTTGGCTCCACTGTCGTCAAGAGGGACGACGGGTGAGCCTCTTCTCTATTTTTAGCAAGATATCAAGTATCAGGCAGGAGGTGAGTGGTACTTCAATCATACCACCAAGAGGGAAGTTTCTAAACACACTTTCATTTTCCTGTGCCACACATTTTTCTGCAGTTTCTCTTGCCTTTCTATCACACGACATGCCAAGATTTATCCTTCATCCACACTTAACTACACGTCTGTTCTGTAAAACAGGAGCTTTCTGTCTAACAAATTCCTCTGCACTGTACTTACTTCTGCCAGGTGCAGAAAGTGCTCCTACTGCTGTAAATGCCACGGATCAAAGCTTCACGTGCTCCCCTCTCCCAGAGGCCTGAAAGCTCAAAGCTAAATTTAGATAAAAGACTGAATTGCTTCTTCTAAAAATATTTGTTAAGAACCATAAGAGATTTTGATGCAATTGAACTGAAACATAGAACAGCAGGTGAGCCACTTAGATGAAGAGCACAGAATATACCAAACATCCCAGAATGGTTTGGGTGGG